>VDFB02314889.1:0-42262 GCA_007258455.2 Sequoia sempervirens | reverse complement strand
AATGGCTCTTGTCTCAATCCACCGCCCTCCCATGAAGTCTCATTCACATTATAGTCTTGCACATTTTTATCAAGGGTGAGATGATGAAAGCACCACTGGAAGAGAAAGCTACAAAGGCAACAAGGCAAGAGAATGCTGATTTGGTTTGCTGAAAGCTCTCAAAAACTTTCAAATGAAAGCAAGTGGTTGGGGAGAAAGGTGCATGAGTACAGGTTATAGTGGGTGGTTGCTAAAGTTCAAAGAATACTTTATTCTTGCTCAAATACTGTTTCTATCCTTAATACGCATTGCATTAATTCTATGGGCTGCATTGATAGCCATCATACACAACTCAGGGATATTTTATTTCACAGTGGCACATATAAACCCAGTTTGCGTCCTCGTCATTGGTATCCTTAATGATCTAAAGAGAGGCCCGTAGATTAGAAGCATAAAATTTAAAAGTTTGAGCGACCAAAGGCTGCACAAGATTGAATTTTAAGGAGGTATGAGGAGATTGTCTTGCTCTTGCCATGAAGAAAGGAATAGTGAATATTATGGGGCAAAAGCTCCATTCATTATGAATTTCCCAGAATAGAATTCCGACTGAAAACAACTGAAGGAATACTCCATGGCCTTTAAATGGTCTTACCATGCACAAGAACACAATGGCAGATTTCTATAGGGAAATCTTAAGTCCTGTATGAATTTGGTGATATCCCATTTCCCAACTAACGATCATGATCATAATACCTATATATTGAAATTGTGATAAGTGGCTTACCTCTAACCTTACACAATGTGAGCCCTGCGTTCTATTGATCACAACACCTCTGGCAACATTCGCTACTTGCACCATTATATGGATTGGGTCCCCTTATCTTCCTAATTATATTATCTGGAGGCTTCCACTGTCATTCGTGGCCATGTAAGCTTTATTTGGGTATTCCACTGTGCTTTCCTTTCATCTTGCATTTGTCCAATCCTTTCCAAAATTATTGTGTGCTCTATCCATAATCCCAAACAATCTTTTTCCATCCTCCCCAAAATCATAATTCCCAAAATAAGAAATTTTAGACGAATTTCTTTTCTTTCCCCCGAAACCCCAAAAATCTGTCCTCTTTCTTTTTTTCCCCTCGAAAAAGATCATTATTTATAGAAAGAAGGTTGCTTAATTTTCAAAAAACCTCCAAAATCTAGTAAAATCTCTAGAAAAAAAAAGTTTCATTTGAACAATTAGTTTGAAAAAACACATGTGCTCCAAAGAAGATCTTTCTATCTTTTATAATATTTTAATTGTCTAATAATTACAACATTCCAAAATTATAATATTTTATTTTATTTCATTTAACATTATTTACACTTTTAAATTTATTATTAACCATTAATAAACATATTTTTATATCTATTTTTATAAATTACCTTTACTTAATAATTTTATTTAATTCAACAACAATCAAACAACCTTATTAAACAAATTTAATTCAAACAATCCAATATCGACACTTACCAAGCATCATGAAAAGGTGAGTCATGGAGGGGCACTACAATCTAGGAATGCAAAACCACCCCTATATTCTCTCCATAACTTCCAACAAAGTAAATAAAAGCCCCTACATGCTCTCCATATGTTTGCAAACTTCCTCTAACTCCCCCTAGATGCTCTCATCATGAAGACTCAACCATATGCTCAATGCATTTACAAATCATGACACCATTTATTTTGCATTCAAGAATAATAATTTGATTTAGTGCTTTAAAAAACAACACTTAAATCAAATTATTTACATTTATAGTTTATGCAAAACAAAGGTAATACTTTGACCTCACATAGATCAAGGCAAATACAAGTCATAAACACTCTCAAATATAGCATATAAGGAAATTACAAGGCATAAGCCTTGACCACATGATGCATTAGTTTGTTGCTCATATTTTTTTTAAACAAAAGTAAAAATACCTTTATAAAGTCAGCCTCCTTTAGGGCTTAGAAACCCTAATGAACAAAACCAACACAAAAGAAAAGAAAGACATTTTATTTTTATCATGGATTCTGGATACTTCCTCTCAACCACGTCGAGCTAGGTTTTCAATAGAGCTTTTGAAGGTGATTCAAGGTGGATTTTGATATCACAGAGGCACTTTTTGTGTAAAACTTTGTCGATTTCTCTCAAAGAGAACTGGTAAGTTTTTTTTGAAAGCAATATTGAGTAAAAATCTCTATTTTCAATGATTTTTGGGCCTCTTAGGCCACAACACCTATTGCTTTTCCTAATGCATCCTCATTCTTTTTCATTTCTCTATGTACTCTCCTCATTGGACCACCATGGCTATACTGGACTCGAGCCTCTGGGATATTTTTTCATGAAAAACTCATGCATTTTGAGGGTACTAATATGACAAGAAAACTAAAAAAAACACAAAGGTAATGACACCATCCATCGATTCTTGGATTATTTCTTTCTCTTTAGCTGAGATATGCTTTATTTAAGCTCAATGTGAATGGAATAATAAGTTCTCTTTTGTTTTCTGATGTCTTTTGAAACCCTCCATAATTTTTTGCATCTAAAATATATATGATAAACCCTGGGTCGTGGCCATACCTTCTACAAATGTTTGCTTCTTTCACATTTCTATACATATGTATATAGTTCGCCCCTAGGGTTTGCAAGAAGAATGCATTCTCTATGTTACTCATGCGTTTCCTTGCAAAAAATGGTTTCTCCTGTGTAAATAGCTATGACCATACATTTTTCTGTAGGAATTGAAAATTTCACTCACTCATTTCTAGATTTCAGCAACAAAGCTGGGGTTCTCTGTTTCATCTTTACAACTCGTCATTTTGTGCTTCTATACTGAGTTTCATTCACTTAAAGAAAATGAGGGTTTTTATTTAAAATACATTTTGGAAAAGTTCCTATCAGGAAGGTTGTGGCTCTGTTCTTCCACTCATTCTCTGCCATGGTTGTGTTTTACTAGAAAGCTTGAGCTCTTAGGTACAAGCTGTGAGTTCAAATCTCCCATTTCGAGTTTTTCTCATATGCACTTTTTTGTGGTTCTCTCTTTTCCTTGTGGGTATCAAATTTTTTGCAATCTAGGTCAATATTGTGCATGAGGGTTTCATTTTTCTGGGTTTGAGATTTAACTCAGCTTGGGATCTGTATCATTCCAATACTGCAACTTGTAATCCCACAACACAAAAAAGACATGGGTATTCACATGATATAGTCACATTTTACCTTGCATTTATCCTCCTTTTTGCTCATTAGAGCTGCATCATTAAATCACCTAGAACACTATCATGCTCTTAACATACCATGGTAAATAGAATTCTATCATCACCTTGCTTGCTCCTGAGACTTAGAATTGAAAATCAATGCTTATCATATTTCTTGTGAGCTACATTATTATTGGTTTCCTTCATCTTTAGAAATATTGTGCTTCTCCACTTACAGGAATGGAAAAAGTATGCTGCTACAACTTCTCTTTTGAACCTAAATGGACTATCATTCTCATTGTGATTTACTTTCATTTGACACTTTGCAAGACTATTTTATTCAAGATGTCTTCTTGAATTATGCTCATGTTAGATGCAAAGGTCTTCAAACACTTTGTTGTATGAATGTGTTTCCCCTCACATCATTAATTTGCACTAGCATTGTTTATCATGTATCCTCCATGGATGTTGCTTGATCCTCTATATACTTCCCTACAAGACCTATCATACAAACTTGGTTGAACCTCAATGGTTCCTCCATGTGTAACCCTTTCTTGTCATTGATTACTGTACTTTGCATGAATCTTTTAACCAGTGACATAAATAGTAGTCCCTTCTAACTGTTTCCTAGTAAGAAACAAACATGCCCCTAATTGTTACTACTGCTCCTCTACAAATAGGGGACTGCAGGGAATTGTCTTCTATTGGCTGCTCTTGTTACTTTTCAGTTATTGAGCTCTTTTATGCTTACATTGTTCCTTAATATGTTTGACCTGTATAGATGCCTGCATTAAATGAATGAAACCCATTCTTCATTGTCTTTTCATGAATGTCACTTTCTTTCATATGCACTGCTCTTGGGGACAATATGTTTACATAGTAGTTTAACTTATGCATTTCACTCTCCATTTATTGATACATAACACTGTTTCATTAGCTTGATGGCTATGAAAAGAACACAATACTATCCCTCTATTCAAATACAAGGGAGGTTGTTTGATGTTGCAATGTGACACATGTGCTTCTACAAGAAAAAAAATCTTATATCCACATTGTGAAACTGCATTTTCTTATAATGTACCTTGTGGAAATAGTTTTGAATGACTTCTTGCATTTTGAATTCATAAATCTGATCATGCTCCACCTCATTTTGTTATGTGAATATGTTGAATCTAAAACCATTGTTGATTATAAAGGTGATAGCCAATGCATAAATGACTCATGATACTAATCAGTAGTTTCCATTTCATTTATGTTCATGTTGTGCCTTCATGGAATGGTACATAAATACACTTCTTTAATTTGTTTTTATACATGAAATTATCAACATCCTTTATGATTACTTTGAACAAGCATATGTCACCTATGACAGTGACTGAAAACTCACTATCATAGATGATGTATGGTTTCTTGAGGGAACCATAAAGGAATGAATTACCTTTCCATGCTTCTTTAAAGCACAATCAGGTAGCATGCTAGGATCAACCCTTGTGGGAGCCACATTTTATCCCACATGCTTTAATCAGATGAATAAAAAAAGAAACAAGGATTTCACCTATACCTGCACAAGAAGCAAACATGTTAGATAAAAACTGAGCATATGATGGGTGTGTTTGATTATGCTCCTTGTTTTCCTGGACATCAGTAGTAAACTATTTTATGCAAATGAAGGTCAAGCTATATGTTTTTTCAGATGTTTACATATATATAGATTAGTGATCTTTCATTTCTCTAACCAAACTTCATCTCACTCATGCAGGAAACCTAGGAGTAGCAAGGAGCAACAACTGGAGGCTGGACAAACATGAAGGACTAAAGTTGATGCAGGACAGACTCAACCGGGACTTGTCATTTAGGAAATGATAGGTCACCCTTCTTTATATGTGTATTTATTTTCTGCAAATGTATAGTTTTTTCTTTTATTTGCATTGAAACAACCAATCTCATGACTTGTGTGAGACATTATCCATTTGCATTATCAATAAAGATTACTTTTCTTGAAAAGATTATGCACTTTCTCCTATGTTATATGTATATGCATAAATGAAATCTAGTAATGTAATCTTATGATTTTGTTTATGCACATGAATGTAATATATCAAAAATAAAATGTACCTTACTCTTCATTTGAAAATCACAAAAGCTCTACCTGATTGAGCTATTAGTGAAAATAGGTAACAGCAATATTATTCAATTAATAAAGGAAATTAGGGTTTTTGATGTAAATGATGTGAAATGCAATGATATTAAGTGTTAATGTTGTAAATGATGATTGGGGATGAATTAACTAAATAATGTTAAATCACTTAATTAATAAATGAATATAAAATTTGATAATAATTAAATAATAATGTATTATTTAATCATTAAGGGAAGAAGGGTGAAAGTTAGTGTTGTTCGCTAGTCAGGACAATTTTGGGTATCTATATTTTGCCTCTCTTTGATACAATGTGATTTTGAGTATTGTGTCAAAGATAATTGAAAAATTCATGCTCAAGAGTTGCCCCAGTATGCCCCAGATAGGATAGCATGGTGCCCCCTCAGGAAATTTGATGAAAATTCTGGATAATGAACCAAATTTTTTGATAAGCTAATGTGATGCGTTTAAGTGCAAGGACTGACAAAAGAAATCTTGGCAAGAAGAAAATGTTAATAAGAAGTGAAGAATAGTTGATGTTGTTAGTCATTGATGAGTTTGCTTTTTCTTTCATGGAGGCTTCGTATCTTTAGCAATCCTTATTGATGTAGCAAATAGAAATGATGCACTAGGGTATTAATAACCAAGGTGGCTTTGTATCCATTGCATGGACTTTGACTCGACATACAAAGAATATTCTTGCTCATACTAGACATACGAAAAATCCTATTAGAGTGTATGGGTGAGAAGCTTTAAAACATGTCAGACTAGTAACACAAGAGGTATTAAGAACCTAACATGCCATTGCTATAAAAAATGCTTCAAAACAACTTCCACACATAGAACAAAGCAAGTATTCATCATGGTAGTATCACAAAATATCCAACTAATAGAGCAAACAAAAATGATGCTCAATTGCCCCCATTCCTTCCTCTCTAAATCCTTAATGGATATCCTCAAGAGATCCTGGGAATGAGTCAATAATATAAATAAAAAAGATAAAACAATGCTACTGTATCACTTGTCATATCTTGTTTGAGGTTTTCAGGGCTATTATTTAGTGTTGATCATGTCGATCCTAGGAACGTTCTATCCATTAAGACATATTTCAGGATGTTTTTGGCGAATTGTCAATAGATAGGTAGTTAACACTTTGACTTTGTTCTCCAATTGTGATCAAATCTTTGTGATTTTTTGCTTGGAAGTTCTAGCTTTTGATGCTACTTCATTTGTTTTTTGTTTTGTCAAAGGGTGAGGATGAAAATTTGTTTATTATGGATGGTGTTTATTGTGGGTAGGCGATGGTAGAAATAAGATTTTTGATATATTTCTTATATGTTGTGATTTTTGATGTTATCTAATGTTGTTTTTGTTTTTTTTCAAGATATTTGAATGTTTTTGTTTGGATTTTTCGACCAAGTTTTAAAGACTAAAAGGGACACCTAAGGGGACTAATCTAGGGCCTCGGGGGTTGATCATAGATAAGCCTTGCCTATGTTATACATGTTGAAACCACATATTTCAATGACTTGGTGTTGACTCAAAGCATAACATGTTTTTTGGGATTTTTGATTTTTTTGACTTTGTTTTGATTTTTGTTTATTTTCTGTATGCTTTTTTTTTTTATATATTAGTATGTAGGGATATCGATAGTATTTTTGAGTTCCTTTTGATAGCCAAGCTAATATTGATCAATCTGATTGAGTAATTTACGATAATGATAACATTGTTGAGGATACACAATAATGCAAGGATAGTGTTTTCAAGATAAGAACAACACAAGGATTGAGAAGGATCCATCCCAAGATGATGATTGATTTATCAAATAATGATTGATCAATATTTTGTAGCTGGGATAGGAACCAACTTGTTGAATGTTTTGATACCATGTTGAAGCATCAACAAGATGCAACTAATATGGTTTGGTTGAATTGTTTGGAAAATACCTAGATCACAACGTGAGCTAGAAGACATAGATCAAGATTTATTTTGAAGCAAGATGTAAGTACTTTCCCCTAGTGTCTAGCAATGTAGGTGATGGATTATCTTGTGATAGGATAACATGTTTGGATAGAGCATACCCCTTTGGACAATGCCTCATGGCTCAAATAATGCTAGATAGGATAGGATCAATGATAGTGACCCATGTCAAGATGTTTTTCATAAGCAAGTGTAAAGTGTACACCAAACATTTGTCAAGATCAAGATAAGTTGGATTTGGAGAAAAATGGATTGGATTTATTATGGATAAGCTAAGATGCTTCCACCTAAAATGGTGCATGTAGATGCTCAATTCTACACATGATGCTTGTTTTCCAGGTTTTCATCATGGTACTTGTCCATAGTGCCACCATAGTGGTTTTCACTGGAGGATGATTTTTCTCTTCTCTTTTCTTGATTTTTTTATTTTTTATTTTTTTGAATGTTTATGCTCATGTTGAACCACCTGGTGGTACTGATGTAGATGTTGTTGGTGCTAATGTAGGTGTTGTTGTTGATGTCGTGATGTACCAATGATATATCGCTTGGAGGAGTTTTCTTGCTAAGATACTGTGCTTGAATGTAACCCTTGATAATTCTTGTCTTCTTTTTCAATATCAAAGTTAAACTTACCTTGATGCACACATTGCAATAGGGTGCTCTTAGAGTCCTTATGATAAAGGGTTACTGCCAATACATGGTCAATGTGAGATTTGGGTATCATGGATAGTGAAATGCATTGAGGGATATGAGATTCAGATGGGTTGGTTGATAGTTTGAATTTTTTACTCTCCAAACTTGGGGTGATGAGAAATGATGGGTGAATATGGAGATTCCATTGGGACCAACTTCTTGATATACCTTGTAGGTCACTTTTGAAACTTTCTTTTGCATCGTTGGAAATTTTTGATGGATGAACATCCCTTTTTGATTTTTCCCTATAGTTTCTTTGACTAATAGAGTTTGATAGGGATGATTCTCTTGATTTTTCTTTGGTATCCATTTCTATTTTCTCTGTCCATTTTGTTTTATTGATTCTTTTGCTTCAAGAACTTGTTCCTTTCTTTGATATAGTTTTTTCCATTGTTGTTGGTCCCAATTAGAGGGTTGAAACATGCATGGATGATGATTCATGATATGGCTATTTGTAGCGTTGGTAGAAATTTCATCATAAGGACTCTTCGTGCTCTCTAAGTTGGTGTTTGCATTAGATAAAGTTGCCTTGGTATTATAGAGGTAACATTGATATGTTTAGATTCCTTTATTGTTGAATAACCAAGACCTTGATGCTTAGGATTGTCAATAACCTGCATTGGTTCTAGGATATCCTATTCATGTAGGCCTAATCCTATTCCTTGATAATGCATTCGTTAAATTTTTTTATTTGCAATAGGATATAATTTACCTTGGAAACAAAGTGCTAATCCTTCTCTTCTTTGTTGTGGGTCTTCAAAGGTGATAGCTTCTTCACTAGTAGGATAGCTTGCTTTGAAAAAGGTCAGTGATTCAGGTTTATAAGTGATAGGATCCTCCATATGTGGGATAACTTCTTTATTGATATCTTTGGCTTGATAATGTGAAATATCAGATTTTAATGCTTCTTCAAGAGGTGTTGATGATTCACAACCCACATAAAAGTATTCCTCATTATTCTTTTTTGATATGTCTGCATAGGATGTTTCTGATTAACAAATTATGCATAAATCTTCTTCATGATCTATTTCTGATATTTATTTGGCTTCTACTATGTCTTGATCATGTGTAAAGATGTTAAGAGTAGGAGAGTCTTGTTCCTTGGTAATGATATCAAGAGTATGAGACTCTTGTTTTAGATGAAGATAATCTACATGTCCATTAGGAGTAAGCATCTCATGGGTAGATGTATGTGTGCTTGGTGTATGGATTTGTTCTTCTTTTGGAAAATATTGGATGCCTTGGAAGATATTTGCCAAGTCATTTTAGTATTTTGATGATAGGGATTCTTGATCTTGACTTTGTGTGGTATTATCCTTGATATACTTTGGTTCGTGCTCTTGACATGAATCAATTTCAAAGAAGGGATTTCTTGTAAAGGATCCTTGGATTTCCTTGAAATGTGGACATATGGGTGATAGCTCTTGGATTATATTTTCTACATTGGTTATAAGTGTTGGATTAAGAGTCTCTTGATCATCAATATGTACTGCCATGATTTTGGATGATGTCAATATATCTTGGGCTAGATCATTGCTAGACTTTGGTGATTGATTTTGATCATGATTGGGATTAAATTATTGATGTATGTCCTCTTGCTCATTAGATGATGTAGAGTCATTATCAATGTGATCAGTGGTAGATCTTGATCATTGTCTTCAATAGCTATTTCTCCTTGATCAATAAGGTCTTGGATGAGTCTTTTGAGTGTAATACATTTTGATGCATCATGACCTTTTAATCCATGGTATTTACAATAGGCCTTGTCATTGTACCATGGGAATTTGATGGTATGTTCATCACTTTGTGACGGTTTTGGAAATGCGATAAGTTTAGCATTGCCTAATTTGTTTAACATCCCCTCAATTGGCTCCCCTGAAGGAGTGTATTTACATTTACCAGTGTGGTTGGATTGCAAGGCTTATTGTGGTGGGGATGGATTTTGAGATGTAATTTCTTGTTGGTTTTGAGGTTGATGGTCTTGATGATGTTGTATTAATGATTTTGATGTGGATATTGCTGATTTGGGGGTTAATATTGTTGATGGATTTGATTTTGATGTTGGGTGATTTGATTTTGATTTTGTTACCATTGATGTTGTTGATTCACTTGATGAACTATGGAAATAGATTTTGTTGTTGATATGAATGAATGTTTCGATGATGTTGGAAGTGTTGTTGATGTAGATATTGGGATGCTTGTGGAATGATGTTTGTTTATTGTTGATATGCAATGTCTTGATGTTGAACATAGTGTTGGCGATACATCGTATCTTGATTTCGTTCAAGTTCCTCAACCATTTTCTCAAGTGCATTTAGGGAAATTCAATTTTCTAGATTAGTCCTTGATGGTGATTTTGAAACCCTTGATAAGAGTGATTTTGATATGGATTAGGATTTTGATTGAAATCAACCATGTGACAAGATGCTCCAAAACCTTGATTAGGGGAATCCATAGTTGATATATCATTAACATTTATGGCATATGATGTCTCCATGGGTGTATAGAGTGGAATTGGATTTGGATAATATATTGACATGTTTTGTGGATGTTATGGTTGCGTGTTTGGGATGTTTTGATGCTCAAGACCCTAGGATAAGAGTATGAGTGATGTTTGGATGCTTTGGAGATGATGCTATTTTTGGGACTCAAAATGTTGAAAACTTGGACCGATATTTCACTTCATTTTTCTAGAGAATATGTTGCGAATAATTTACTAGAACTAGCCTTGAGGTTCGAGCAAATGCTGATATCTTAGAAGTTTGAGTGAAGGATTGATCCAAGTTGTTTGTTTTGATTTTGAATCCTAAAAGTAGGTTGGATTTTTATTTTTTTTGCAAATGGATGATGGACTAATATAAATTATGATGTGTTTTGGGAGTCTAAATGTTTTCGTTATTTATAAGTTTTAACCAATTTAAGATCAGTCTTTTGACTTGCACCATAAAATAGAGCAAAAGCGGCTAGTTTTATGTCAATAATGGTCAAGTTTTGAAAGCAACTACGGTAAGATTTTTCCAGAGCAGCTTTTGTATCAAATTTTATGATTGGTGAATTGTGTAAGAAAAAGAAAAATTCTTGGTCAAAAGTAGTTAATTTTAAGTCAATTATGGTTGGAAAAATGTATCAACTACGAAAATATTAGGATCAAAAGAAACAATTTTATGTCAAGTGTGTTCTATTTTTCAAAAGCGACAGGTTTTTACTAGTGAATGTCATAAGGTAGAGAGAAAAAGTCTCCCAGTTTAGGTCGATTGCGGCTAGTTTTAGGTCAAGTGTGGTAGAAACAACAACAATAGTAGTATTTTGTGCAAATTTATTTTCCAATTTTTGTGTTGGCAATAGTTTGGATAGATTTTATAGATTTGATGTCTCGTTTTAATCTAATTTTTAAGAATTTTGGCAATTGATATCATGCAACATAACAATCAAAACTATTTAACCCTAAATGTCTATAGCTTTTAAGCACACTTCTTCCCACAAAAGATCAAAGTTTATGAAAATCAAAATGCTAAAGCCATAGTTTCCAATGTTGACTTCATTCTTAATGCGACTTGAAATGTAAGCCTAAATATTCAAAAACCTTTTGGGGATATTATTTTAAGATATCCTTCAAGGACTACAAATATAAGGCTTTTTTCAAAGTATTCACACTAAGTCTAAAGGGTTTGAAGTTTGAGAACCATGTTTAATGCTTGTTTTGATGTGTTCACTTAATTCAAGCAAATGTTTGATGTCAATAAAGTAACCATGGCATACATCAATCAAGTCACCTTAGGTAGGTATACTCTTTTAGGTAGGATTACCTCATGCCCCAAAGGGATGATTTTACATGCAACTTATGGAGGAGTGTAGAGGTATGTTAAGAATGAAGTCTTAAGCTCTACACCTCAACCAAAAGTTAGACCTAGTAAGTAATTTCTCATAAGCAAAGTTTCGATGCACTACTTTCAAAGAATGTTTCAGAAAACATGGATGGCCTCTAAAACAAGGTTTTTAATGAAAAACTGTGAATACCATTACGTATATTGATTTTAATCCCACTTGGCCACTTAAGGCTCTTTAACTGTTCCCTTCCACTTAAGGTGTAGGATTAGGTACAATATGTTATACATCCCAGATAGAAGCTACTTTCTTACGATTTCACAACCTTTGATATAGCCTGCCAGTAAATGTGCTTCAAGACCTTGCTTATGAGTTCTCCATCATGAGATGTATCTCATAGCAAGCCCCTTTTCTAAGGTAAAATTGAAATAAGCAAAGTGAAAAACTTAAAAATGCTTTTTGTCACCCAAGATCACCAAAAGACACGAGGGGAGAGGATAGACACTTTAGTTTTCCACACATGGAAGACACAATATACACTTCATTGCAATATTCTTTTTAAGCCCCTCGAGCGACACTATCAAAAAAAAGGAAATGAAATGTGTATATGATAGAAATTTGTTTTTTTGTGCACCAAAGTGAAGTATTTTGGATTTCAAACAAATAGATAGTAATATGCAAGTTAGAATGTATTTGTCCAATTTTAAAGCCCAAAACTAAGTGTTTCTAATAATCCTTGTCTTAATTGGTCAACAAAAGTAAAACATTCATTTTGTCAACATATTGAAAGCGTTTGGCCAAAAACAAACATTTTCTTAGAGCACCATTTGAAACAAAATTTTATTCTAATTTAGAAAACCTTTTGAAAAATTCTTTTTAGAACACTAAACGAAGACATGTGAGCTTGTGGAGTTCAATTTTATAGCACCAATTCCAAAGCATTTTCCTAAACTAGAAAACTTCTTGAAATGTTATTTTTAAAGCACCAAGTTTGAAATATTGTTCTAAACTTAGAAAGATTTTTTGAACATTCTTTTTAGAGCACCAAATCAAAGGTGTACAATTTGTGGGGTTCATTTTAAGCACCAAATTGAAATTTTCCTTACTATGAAAGCTTCTAAAAAATCTAGACTTGGACCATTTTCCTCCTCTGTAATAAAGTTGTTAGTTTATTCTTGGGTAAACATGTCATGCTCCTGAAAATATTGCAACAAATGAGGTTAACACCTTTCAAACACTCAAACCAAGCCAACGTTAGCATTAGAAATTGACAAATTATTTGCATATTTTTAAATGAAAAGTGACAAAGCAAAAGTGTTTTTTTTTTGCAAGAGTGACCCTATTATTTTTGTTGAATGCAATTGAAAAAATAAAAAGCACATCTGTTATGAGTGACAACAGTTTAATTTCTCAAAAGCGGCTATGTTTTTGAAGCAGAAGTGGCCAAAAAAGTCAAAAGCAACTAGGAAATTGGCAATTGTGATAGGAATGAGAAAGCGACCACATAAGTTTTCTATAGCTTTTAAAAGCGAGCCTCCTTCATCTCCATCGCCTAAAACATCATAGTAGAGCTGAGAATCCATGAGGGAATCAAAGAGAATCAGACAGGCATGTCAGGCTAGTCCGCTTTCTCATCAGCCCTGTGACAGTGAGGAATGCCCCATTTCTCGCAAAGCAAGCTCTGCCATGTCAGCTATCAAAAGGAAAATCAATTATTATGCATTAGGTATTATTAATATGTATCCTTATTAGTAAGTAGCAAATGTATGTAAAGTTTGTCAAGAAATTGGGTGTGATTTCAACATTACTTTGTTGTGCAAAAGATGTCAATTCTCTGATCCATTTTGAGAAGAAATGAGGTTGTTATATAGATTTTATGTTTTGAAATGAACGTGTAAGATCGCGTAGTAGAATATCCTGATCAACAGTTGAAAGATGTTGAGAGGATTTAGATGGGAAGAATCAGCGGATTTTGATTACGTAATTGGTGTAATTGAAGAAATAAATGAAGAGGTTAGTGGGATTGAAGAATAGATGAATTAGTTAGGAAATAGATGGATCATTTAGCCAATCAGAGTGAGCAATCAGTGGTCATAATTTGCTTAATCATAAAATTGGGTGAGGGAAATTAATTAATTGATTTAATTAATTAATCTTTCTGATTTGAACGTGTAAGTCATGTTTGAATTTTACAAACAAAGTTGCATTTGTTTGTTTTGACCTTTTTGAACGATGTTTTGAATAATTTATTCAATTATTCATGTTTAGGGGAAAGTGATTTAATTAAACTATTATGTTTTAATAATTTAATTAACTTAGGAGAATGGGGTAAATTAGTGGCATAATTAAATAATTGATGTTATTTAATTAATCAAGAGGAATAAAGTTAGATTAAAGGACTTTATAAAATAAATAAAATTTATTTAATTAGTCAAAAATGATGAAAAAGTGAATCAATCAAATAATGTAATATTATTCAATTAATAGAGGAAATTAGGGTTTTTGATGTAAATGATGTGAAATGTAATGATATTAAGTGTTAATGATGTAAATGATGATTGAGGATGAATTAATTAAATAATGTTAAATCACTTAATTAATATATGAATATAACATTTGATAATAATTAAATAATATTGTATTATTTAACCATTTAGGGAAGAAGGGTGAAAGTGTTGTTTCCTAGTCAGGACAATTTTGGGTATCTACAACACTAAATGTGTTATCTCGTTGTGCACCAAAATAATGCCTTAGTACATCACAATATGAAGGGGTTGCATGCTTTTTTTAATTACTTACAACATTCAAGTTGTTCATGTTGTGACATCTCATATAATGCTACCATGTGTATAAGGATATAATAATTGATAATCATCAATTTATAGATATATTTGGTGTTGTGGTGTTGCCAAGAGCTCCATGGTAAGCACAAAGTGATTGAATATTATATTTCCAAAAATAAAAGAACTAGCCAAAACAAGGAAAAATATCAAATAATATTGTACAAAATATAATGTATATATCCATAAAAATGGTGGCAGTACAAGTATAGAATCTTCATATATCATTAAGTTTCAAGGTGAAAAAATCCTCATATATTCTAATACAAATTAGAAAATATACATAATGCTCAATATTATGTCATATTTACCATAAAACATGCCATATACATCATTATTTTTTAAGTTATAAACATATACATATACCATACAAGTAGAAAATATGCATAATGCTAATAATCAAGTATATTTAAAGTCTAAATCCACATCCTAGATAAATAAACGTTTGTTTTTATAGAAGAAAATCTTGTTTACAATTGTTCACTTGATCCTATATAGACCAATGATTACCCAATAAAGGATATAATACACCAACTTATCACTCATGACTTGTATATATACAAAACTAGCTTGGGTTCATGCCAAGTCAATCCACTATGTAGTGGATGAGTGGAAGTTTATTATTGAGGTGAACATGATTGAGGTGGGTTGTTGACTAGATTCTATTGACTTGTATATGACACCTAGGTGTATAGTGAAATATGTGTATAGTGAAAGAGTAGCAAATGGAGAGGATCTATAGCTTCACCTTTCCCTAGCTTCAATGAACACCTCTATAATTAACTAGCCTCTAGCAATTTGGATGTCCATTCAACTCATTGAGATGGTTGATGATGTGAGGAGGAAATAGAGTGGACAAAATACTAATTATATTAATTCTATGTTAATGTTCTCCTATGTCCACTCAACCCCACACTATTCTAGAGCAAGAAAGTGATGAGGGTCTTGCACAAGCATTTAGAGATGGATAAATGTTTGAATTTTATTTGAATGTATAGTTGTAATTTACTTGATATGTTTTTATGGTAATATTTTATTGAATATGTGGTTGATATTTTTGTTGATGAAATATTTTAGTTTGTTTTTTATATTTTAATGACATTTTTTGTGTTTTTGATGAATGTTTATTTTGAAATAAATAAATAAATTTATAGTAATATTCAAAAGATATAAAAATAAAAAACTATACTAACACAAAATAAAATAATAAATTGATTTGATGTAATCATAGGAAACTAACAACTGAAGTTATTTATTTTATTTATAGTTAAATAAGAAATGTGACTAATTAATTAAGTGCAATTAACTTTATCTTTTTTGGAAATGCCTTTCTAGAATTTGAATTGCAAGAAAATCAATTAATTGTTTAAAAGATAAAGCTAATTAATTTCTACATATAAATCTACAAGCAATCAAAACACACTTTCTGGCAAATAAATTTTTTTCAAAAATACATTGTCATTGGTTCTTCTAGGTTCTATACAAACTTTCTCTCAATTTTTTTTTTCATATTTCCACTAAAGATTCAAAAAATTATTTTTAGAAGAAAATTTTGTATGGATGTTTGTAGAGATTTTTTTCAAGTATCTTATCAATGAAATCCTCAAGTGGGAGAGTTATGTTTCTTAGAGTAGACTTCTTTGAATGTGTGATGCCTAATTTTAACATCAAGCATTACTAGACAAAAAAATTGTTGGCTCTTAAACCTATAGCTCCATATTCCCACAATGTAAACCAATCGTTAAGGCCAAGGATCTTGTCATCTAGAGGAAAGGGTAGAAATCATCAATAAAATAAGGATAACTAGAGGTCAATGCATGAGATTGGACGAACTCTACTACTTTAGGCTTTTCTAGGAGAAGGGGGTGTGTTCCTTTAGGTTTTCAAATAGGACAATGGAAGAAGAATACACATTGGGCCCTTAGCAACTACATCCACTATAAACTCCAAAATGTGTCCATTAAGCTCATGTTAGTGCCAACTACAACTAGACCTCTATGACTTTTCTAATAAGAGAATAAAATCATTCTTGTATATGCACCAAAATATTATAATAGTTATATAGCCTTACAAGTGAATCCATTTAACCATGCATATACACATATAAGAGAGTGAAACACACTATCATGATACTCTAGTCAATTGCAAGTTATAATACTTGATCACAAGGACATGGAGAAACCTACACTACTACTAAAATATGAGAGAAACTTAATCATAATGAAATATGTTTTGCCTCTCACTAATCATATTGTCACCTACTTGAATTGGACACAAGGTATAGCTTGCAGGGAGGACAAGATAATGCATACAAACTAGTATTGGGAACAAACTAGCATACAAACAAAAAGAGTAAGAACAATCATAGAGAAGTTTTTAATTCTTTATAATTCTTATCACTCATTAAAATAATCATGAACTACAATCATGTTAGCAAACTGGTAAGTGAAAATTAGCAACTAGGTTAAAATATTCCCTTGAAATGTTGTATCCTACCTTGGATACACTCATTTGCAAGAAAAAAATATTTGACCATCCTTTTTGATGCAATCAATGTGAGTTAGGGTCTCATCAAACCACCTGATCACATAGCCAACACAATACTCAACACAATATACACACAAGAACTCATTATGAATTTATTGAATCCAAACTTAAATACAATTTTCTTTCCAAATGAAATATGCAACAAAAAAATTATAAACATTGACCTTTCATGACCATTTACTATTCATCTCATTCTTGAGCCTCTCAACCAACACCTCTCAAACTAGCTTTTGACTCATTCCTCCTCTCTTCTCACTTCCCTGAATCTACAAATTTATTCAAACTTTTATAATTCCATCCACTCTTTCCAAATCTAACATATCTCTTCCTCTATATTATAGTCCCCTTCCTAGTATGAGCATCCCATCCTTTATTTATTTCATCACTCCTCCTTGCCAATTTTTTTTACTAAAGGATCCTCTTCCAATCTATCCTCCTCATCTCCATATCAAAAAAGGGGAAGAAAAAGGAACTGTCATTTTTATTTTCTAATGGGCCTCCCTTTATCACCTTTCTATGCCACTTCACCTCCTCTATTACTTTGTCATTTATGAAAATAAATTGGATAAGTAAAAAATGGTGCCTCCATTAGTTTTAATGCCTTGTAAGGAGGGCAATTAGCAATTTAAAGAAAGCAAATTTAAAGATATATGATTCCCTCATAAAAGAGGCACCACATGAGATAATTCACATGCTTCATATTATTTTCAAAATTACATATTTAAATAGAATTAATCTTCCATAAAGAAGGCCTCCAAAACAATTTTAACGCCTCCCCAAAATGAATAAAAACTATTGTTACAATTTTCTTCTAAAAATGAAGATTCTCTCTTTTTAAACTAAGCAATTTAATTGCCAAGAATTTGATTCATTCTAAATAATCATTTAATTTCATTTGAAAATGATAATTTATTACCTTCAAATATCACTCCACACTTTATTTTCATGATTTTAATTTTTATAACAATATAATCACCTTTTTGCAAACTTAAGTTTTGTTAATTTTTTGAAAACTGGACTTTTGCGTAATTTTTGATTAGATACTCAAATTCACCTAAAAATTGGCCAAGATGTATGGAATGACATCCTAAAGAAATCTGCAAAAATTATTTCATTCTAGTTCTAATAAATCTTCAAAAATAATATTTTTTTAAAACTGCCAATAAAAATAGAGAATTTTGATTCTCTCAATTGGTAAGGAATCCAACCACACAAATTTTCCACATTAGGAATGTGATGGATGGATTAGTATGGGCCAATTACGCTTGATCCATGAAGAATCGAAGCATAACAAAGCCACTAATGCCCAATCTAAATAGGATCAATCAAATTGAAGTTAATCTAGACATTCATTAAAACAAAGCATTCTAAACTACGAAAGGGTTAAAATGTCTACTCTAATCCATTCAAAACTTATCTTGTTTTGAGAGTGGTGTGCATTGATGTGGAATGATGACCCTTTCCTAATCCCGTGGTTCAGTGAGCTTGTTCCAGTCAGTTTTATTGAAGAAAACTAATGGAACGGTTGTGAGATGTGTATGAAAACATGATTTTAATCTAAATGAGCATGATACAAAAGCTAATCTAACATGATTTATACTAAAATGATTCAGATATACAAGTGATAAGCTAATCTAAATGAGATTTAAACTAAAAAGATTCAAACCCTAGTTATGTAATTAGCTAAATGGATGCATTATGGAAGCCATTAATGGAAGCTATGCTATTATGCAACTAATTTAAACTAAAATATGTTAAATGTGAGCTAAATATGAGTGTGAGTGTGAGTGAATTCAACAACATAAGTTTTCTTTTTGAAAGATGGATCCATTTGTCTCCAAATAGTGACTTATTTATAAGAAAGCAAATGAGAAATGGAGGGTTGAGATTGAAAAAGCTAATCAATGGTCAAGGATGGAGGAAATTGGAGGCATGGATCATGGATTCTCATCAACAAATGGGAATGCAAGATGAGATTTAATCAAGGGTTCTCATTCCTTCAAACAAGCACACCTTTGACCTGTATAAGAGGTCACAAGTTAACTTGCGAATGAAGCTAAGTGAGTTTGTTTTGATTATATTTGAAAAAAAAGTTTTGAAGGGACCTAAAACCCTTTACAACAAAAGACACAAAATGCTGCTAGAAAAAAAATTCAAAAAGCCATCGGCAACAACCCAATAGCCAAAAAGCATAGCAAAACAGGTGCTAAACAAAGGTATAACAAATAACTACCAACAACACCCAACAACCACAAAACAACAAAACAACCAAAAAGAAACCTACACCCAACATGAAATAGAAAGCAACAAAGAAGAAGACTAGGCATTAGTCCAAGCTACTCAGGGTCTTGGCCACTTCAATTTGCTGGTTCCTATGTCTTTTGACCATATCCAATAGCTCCTTCTTCTCAACATCAAAGGATCTCTTCCAATCAGCCGACCCTCTAACAACAGGTCCTTTGTCATCATCCTTAGTAGCTTTTTTACCTTTTCCCTTAGCCACATGCTCTTTCTCCATAAGCTCAGAGAAATAGACCTAATCCTCCTTGAGCTCACTAATCTTTCTGAAAAGGACTTCCAAGGAGTCCGTGATGTTCTTCATAGAGATATGACAAGCTTGCATTATTTTTTTGATATCAACATTTGTACCCAAAACCTTGGCTTCTCGAGCTGTCAACTTTTCCTCACATAGACATTTGAAGTCATGATAAGAACCTTCAAGGTCCACTATTCTGTCAATAAGAATGTTAGGAACTGAACCCTTGGGAACATTCTTCAGATTCTCCTTCAAACCTCTAATTTTAATATTAATCTTATTGAACTCCTGCAAAGTCCACTTAGAAATCTTAAAGGTACTAGTGGCCCCAGCCCTAGCCATATCCAGCAAATCATACATGGAGGTAGTGTCATCATCAAGGTAAAAATCCTCGAAAAGAGGATTTATCTTCAAGGGCTCCTGTTTAGCTTTTTTCTTCTCTGCATCCTCCTCATTTAGACCCCTTATCTCCTTGTTCTGCTCCATCTTGGGAATATCTTGCATAGGGGAATCCTCAATGGCCACTGTCTTATCACCAAAATCCTTGGCATCACCAGACACATTGGGGTCCTTAGTCAGAACATCTGAGGCCTTGTTCTTTAGGTTAGCAATATGCTTCGAAAGCCTCTGTAGCTTGTCCACCAAACCCATAGAAATATCTGTGTCCCCACCTTAGGGAAACCACCAACAACATCCTTTCCAACAACCACCTCCATAGTTTTGGGAGAGGAATCATCCAACCCCACTTCCGTGTTTTCACTCTCAGAAAGGGCAAGCCGCTTAGCAGCCTTGTTACTCTTAGAACCACCCACCTTCCTCTTCTTCTTCGAAGTAGCCACAATAGCCGAAGATAAGCCCTCCTCTTCATTCCATTCCTCCTCCTCATCTAAAGTGGACTCAGAGCCTGATGACACATCACTTAAATTCTCCTCCTTTCCCTTGATGGTAGGAGTAGGGGTGAGAGACTTAACATGCTCCATAATCAATAAAATTATCCCTTCATGGAGGATAGGAGCCCTCCTATTCTTCAGATGGGCATATACAAAGACCTCTAAAGACAAAAGAAAAAAGAAAGGAAGTGAAATGAACAAACCATGCTTGAAATGGTTGAGGAGAGTAAAATGGTGACCTAGAATAGTCATAAACCTCCCCTCCAGAGTCACATATAATGCATAAGAACCTCATCAACTCTCACCAAAATTTTCTTGAGGGATTTTCTCTCATAGCCCCAGGTCTCCAGTTCAACTAATTTGTTTTGCTCATCATCTTTAAAAAATTGGGCCATCGCCTCCTCATTATTGTTTTTATGCTTGAAGAACTTACGACTAACCGTTGACATCCCAGTGACAGCAGCAATTATATCCTCATTTACCTCCACTTCCAAACCATCAACCTTGAGCTTGTGATTGTACCAGAAAGAAAAAAATTGTGCCAAGGCATTGGGGTCATGCCCATGTAGCCTATCCAAGAATGGAGTAAAATTTTCATGGTGTAGAATATTCCAGAGCTTCTTGTTTCTCTGAATGTTCCCACAGGAATGCGACTTGATTCTACTCCTATCACCACCCATGGCTAGCAACACCAAAAACACCAAACCCTTGTGAATAACACTCAATTGAAGACTAGCGAGCATAAAAGCACCCACAAAGCATGTGAAACAGAGGAAGGTACTAGACCATGAATGTCGCATCAACTCAACCCATGCCATCATTCCTCAATAAACTCCTAGCTTTCTCGAGAAGGATCAATACTTCCTCCCACAAACAAAAAATCATTTAATCTAATAGCCTCGTTGGCAAAACAATTTTCCAATGAGTTTCCTTCTCGGTAAATGTGATAGATACAAGTCTTCTCACAAGATCCTAACATGATTATCGTATCCTTAATGAGCTAATCGACATTCCAACTTGGAGGATGGGTGCCACAAAGATAATTTATTATGTTCAAAGAGCCGCCTTCAACCCATAATTTGGAGTAGCCCTTACTGATTGCAATTCTAACACTTATGAATGCAACCTCCACCTCTGCGTAGTGATTGGTCTAAGTACCCAACGGAGTGGCACCATGCCAAGGAATTTTCCAACATCATTTCTTAACACCACCCCACATCTTGCAGGCCCAGGATTCCCCTTCACTATCCCATCAAAGTTAACTTTAACCCAACCAAAGGGAGGAGGTTGCCATTTAGTGTTCAATCTGGCATTAGAGCTTGACTTAGATTTCAAAATAGGAATTGAAATAATATTCTAGTTAGAAGAAGTTAAGTGAGTTTTTTATGAAAAGGAATATTCCCCTTTTGGAGGAATGCACAAAGGAGGAATATTTCCTTGCAAGTGGGGGGAATTAGATGAATTAGATGAATTAGATAATTGATAATTAAACAAGAGTTTAATCATGCAATTAGAGGAATTAGAAGAATTAGATGATATTCATTAAATTAATTAATTTAATGAAAAGGGGGATAGTGATATGATATTTAATTAAATAACTTAGGGTTATTTAATAAGAAGATTTAGGGATTTAAATTAAATAGTTTGATGTATTTAATTTAACAGGACAAAGTGTTAGCATGAAAGGGGGTGAATTAACTTGATTTGATAAATTAGGTTAATAGGTGAAGATGATGCTATTAATTAATTAGCTAGGATAATTTAATCAATTAAGTGAAAAGAGGATGGGTTTGAGGAGGAAATGATGTTAGTATACCTGATTCGAGTGTATGATATCATTCAGGACATTTTTTAATGTCTACATTTTGCCCCTCTTTGAAGCAAGGTACCTGCTGCTTCAGTTCAAAGATTAATACTCTTCGGATGAAAAATTGATACTTAAATCAAAAAATATTTTTTTTCTAATTTTTAGATGCCCCACTATTTCCCTAGTGGAAGGAATAAGTTGGTTCCCTGCCCCATCAAGAAATCAAGTGAAATTTTTGAATTTTGGGTTGATTTCTCAACAAAGGTTAAAATTCTTCCCAAGGGTCCAAAAAAGCTCCAAGATGCAAGAAACATGCCAAAAACACAAAAAATGATGCAAAATAAGGTTCAGTTTGGAAAGATTGGTGGAGATTGTGAAAAACCCTAGCTTCAAGGTTAAATTAGGGCAAAAAAACCTAATTTGGAGGCTTAAATAGGTTAAGAAAGGTCATTTTCAAGTCATTTGTGCATTCACACCTTAGAGAATTCTTGCAAATTCAGCTCTAACTCTCTGACGAGATGGCACAACGAGTGCTCCCATGACACATTTTTGATTGGGTTCGAGAGTACTAGAGGCTTCTAGGCGTAGGACCACCGGTATGCGATTCGAAACTTGATTTGAAATTTGACTTTTTGGTGCATTTAATGCCTTTTGAAATTTAAAGTTTGGTGGTGTCACTATAGAGTAGCACCCATTTGAGAATCAACAACGCTAATTTGAATTTTAGTGACGCATATGTGAATTGTGACACAATTCACAATTTAAAATTAGGGTTTTAGATTCTAAATCACAACACATGTGTTTAGCGATGCTTCTTTTGACTTGAAAATTAGGGTTAGTGTTTTGCCAAAATTAAATCATGATGCATATATGTTTAGCAATGTGACTTGCAATTTTCATTTTAAATGCCTCAGGAGTCGTAGTTTGAAATTTAAATTATAGTGACGCTATTGTCATTTTGGAGTTGTAAATTCCAAAATTAGCCAATTTTATTTTTATTTTTTGACATTGTGTGCTTTGTGGGTGCAGGAAGTCATCTCACCTTTGATGTCCCACGAGTACCGACCCATAGTTTTTTCTACACTTGGTGATTTATCTGAGTTACGATAGGAGCACTTGGGGGAGATTGGTTTGTGGTACATTGCGTACATGCTTTTCATCCAGACACATTTGGTGACGATGACAACATTGTGGAAGTGATGACTCAGCGAGACCTCATTATTGCACCTTCCTACCGGTGAGGCAACAATGACGCTAGAGGATATATGGTAGATATTGCATTTGTCAATACATGGTGAGCATGTGATATATGATGTTGATGTCGATTACAATGGATGCCATGAGGTGATGGACTAGGAGGACATTGTTCTAGTCACTTTGCAGATTGACCTTGAGATGTACAGAGGTCGGGTGCCCACTTTTAGATTGATTGTTGTAGCGATTATCTCAAGCTTGGTTGCTCCAAATCGACAAAGCAGAGGATTTAGTATAGGATGGGGCCCGACTTGGCACAAGATGTTGTTTAGGAGGACTTAGTATGGATGGGGGTCAGTGATGTTGGCCTATTTGTATCATGATATGCACAATTTTGTATACTGTGATGGCAGGATGATTGGTACAAGGGTCACCTTACTACACATTTGGGCCTGGGAGCACATTGTTGTGCTTCAACCGATTGTTTAGATGGTAGATGTGGAGCTAGATGATCCTATTTTCTGGAGGTAAAGGGGTGCCATCACATTATAACACACAGATCAGCTCGAGATTTCCTATTGGTGCAAGGTGATCGATGATATGATAGTTTTCAGATAGTGACCCTAGCTTCAGATGGTAGCATGGTATGATGATGTACATGAAATTTTCTTTGCTCGATAGACCCAATACATGTAGGGTCAAGAGCATATCATCATTGAGAGGTACTGCTCGATAGGGTGGCGAGACAGTTTGGAGACAGGCAGGATAGACCAGATGATGCATATACTACCATCTTTGCTAGGTCAGCACAAGAGGCAGCCATGTGGGGACCTATGATCCTAGCCCATGAGGTTGTTGAGGGCTTTCAGTAGTTGGTTGCTCGACCATGGGCATGTGATCAGGGATAGGTGGATGCTCAAGCGATGCCTGCATATGATGCATGGTTCACACCCCCTTACCGATTGATAAATCCAACAGGTGCTCCTCCATGAGGGAGACTAAGAGGGAGGGGTGTAGGCAGAGGCAGAGGTTGGGGTAGAGGACATGATGGCCAAGATTAGTAGGATGGATGGGTCCCCAGGGCACCTCCAGTGGATCAACAACCTCCTCGTTAGCTACTGATTTAGTAGTAGCCCCCACAATAGCCACCACTGGGGCTAGATCCTTGTGATGCATAGATTCAATACTTGCAGCAGTAGTTACAAGTGATTACAGGTGAGAGGGATTAGGAAAAACAATAGATTTTGGCTATTATTGCTGAGAGAGACAAGGCTAGGTAGCAAGTACAGGATTTGACAACTGAGAGGGACTAGGAGTGTCAACTCCAACATATTGTTGCCATGCAGTTAGCATAGGAGGTCAAGCGACATTAGTAGCTAGAGACTATGACAACTGTAGCTTAGGGGCAGACAGTGTCTACCCGATTGTACAAAGAGGCCATGACTGAGGTGGCATATTATCAGATGCATTACCATAAGGATGTCCCACAGGTGCTAAGGTAGCCAAATTTCTCATAGAGGAGTGGGGCACATCCTAGGGATGAGGATCAACTAGAGAGACAACTTGGTGAGGGGAGCAACCATTAGGGCTAACCTGCTAGTACATAGACACTTTTTGATTATTGCTCGATTCTTTACATAGATATACATTCATGGGATCCTTTTTGATAGCCTCGTGGATATTGTATTTTTGATTGATATCCATACATTGATTCAAATATTATACCATGACAGTAATTTTTTTGATATATATGATACAAACACATATTCAATATGATGTGATGTGTTCTTTATTTTATGCTTTAAATGTATGTATGCACTTTATTTAGCTATGTGATATGCGATGTAATGCAATGGATGGGTGATGGATGGATGATGCAAATGTTTATGCTTATGATAATGTGATGCATGTGTATGATATGTGATGCAATGATTTAAGATGCTTAGAGTAACTAATCTATATTATTCGTCGCAACTTAAATGATAATGATGATGTAGGATGCATGTTTTCTACATTATTATATGTCGTGATTATGCTATGATGATGTATGCATGCTAATGATTTGTGGATGCAGGATGGATGCATTGATGATTTTTTTGTTGATTGTCATTATACCAGGTTAGCGCAGAGATAATATAGAAGAAATAAGAATGATTGACCATTGATTTTGATGATTGCTTCAAAAGATCCAACAATTCTATGGTCCATTGATACTTTATTAGAGATGGTGATGAGAAATCCATGATGATGATGATATAATGATGATTTGTTCATATATGGGGATTAGGATTTTTCGTCGTTCCTTATTGTTTGATATAACACATAGATATGATGCATCAAGGTATTGATAACCTGGATGGCATTGTATCTAGTGTAATGGACTTTGACTTTGAATAGATAGGATAGTTATTTTTCACACCTTGACATACAAAAACCTCATTGGAATGTAGTTTAGTAGCTTAAAATATATCAGACCAAAGCATACAAAATAGTCAACAATGTACTCCAAACAACTTCCCTACACACAACTAAGCAAGTATGTGCCAAGATTATTTTACAAGAAAACCCACAAGCACAACAAACAAAAGATAATGATCGATGCCCGATTCCTTTCTCTCTAAATCATTTTGATAGACATCATCAAGAGGTCCTCAAAATGGGTCATTAAGATAAATCATAAGAAAATATCAAAGACAAACAGTCAGTGTTACCTATATCTCTTGCTAGTTTAAAAGGTAGCTAAGGTGATTTTTGATGTTGATGTCCATTGCAAGAAGGATACATGCTAGGACATGTTGATAAGAGGTTTGATGTAGGATGATGATGAGCTTTATGATAATTCATTGATATAAACTTCACTAACACATTTACCTATGATTTAGACTTTAAATTTTGACAATTAGGTTCTCACTTTACAACTTGCGATACTTGTTTTCCACTTGCTTTACCAAAGGTTGAAGGTGAAGATCGATTTATTATGGATGGAGGTTTATTATGGGTGAAAGTGGAATGGGATGGATGGTTTTGAATTTTTTTAGAATATTTCAATGTTTTTGGTATTTTGAAATTTTTTTGAGGTTGTTTTTGGTCTTTTTGAAAGTTTATTTGGATGTTTTTGGTTTTCAGTTATTTGAGGCTGTTTAGGGTTTTTTGAATGTTTTCTAATGTTTTTGGGATTTTTATGATATTTGAATGTTTAGAGATTTTCAAGAGTTTTGACCAAGAACCTAACCTAAAAGACCTATCCTAGGGGCCTCAGGGGCTGATCAAAGATTAGTCTTGCCTATGTTATACATGTAGAGACCATGTAGTTTGACTGACTCAACTTATTGACGATGATATATAAATAATTGATGGATGCCAACTTATTATGATGGACTCCTAAAGATTTACCTAGGGTGTCTTGGGGGCACATCAATGATGGCCTTGCCTATGTTCAAGCTCAGAGATAATGTAGTTCGCCAAGGAGGGACTATTTTTGGATTTTCGATGTTTTGACCTTTTTAGGGATTTTGATTTGTTTTGGATGTTTTGGATTTTGACTTTATAATTTTTGATAATTTTTGGATTTTTTTTTATCAGTAAGTAAGATAGTTTATATTGATATATAGAAAAAAATTTATAGAGTTCGAGCCTCTCTTGGGCATCCTACATGACAACAACACAACTAAACCAAACCTAATCACATACCAAAATTTCACATACCAAGTGGTCGCAACCACCATTTTCCATCAAATTGACCATACACATAACCCACCCAAAAATTACAAAAACCATTTACAAAGATTTTCCATACAAAAATCATAAACCTTAAAGCTTTTATACCCATAGACCAACAAAAAAGCCCCACCCAAACCCCAATCACCAAACATTTTGCTGGGAAAAAATGAAATTCCCTTTTCCAGGCTGAATCTGCTATAGGCACCAAATGAAATTTCTTTTTAAAATACTCAACCCCTGCAATGGCCAAGCATCTATGCTCAACAAGAGCCATGCCACTTACATCCAACAATAAAGGGAAGTAGTTTACCAAATCCTTTGGGTCATCTAGGAGATGCAAATCATGCAGGCGAGGAATTCCTTTTCCTAGTCGGGCTGCAACCAACGCCCTATCCAAACCAACCAACATGTCCTTGTGGAAAAGGCCCCACATTATTACCCTAGTGTTGGCTTTATAAACCCTAACATCAAGCAAACCAACCAACACCCGAGATGAGATATCAGAGTCCAAACGGTACCCTTCAGTATCCTCCATAAACACTTTCCTAGCCAAGAATTTTATTGCTACAAAGGAAAGGTAGTCTAGGTGGCGAATAATATGATGCAGCCAAAGGGAGATGATCTGGCCTTCGAAGGCTATTTGTCTTTTTGAGCTCTTCAGCTGCACTGGCGTGTCCATTCCTCCCAACTCCAAATCCTTCGCTGAGACTAGAAGGATGAACCTGCTCATCACCAAACACTCACACAAAGCTCAAAAACTAGACCACCGTTCACTTAGGAAATAAGATGCCGCCACCCAACAAAATAAAGGCATAGGAAAATGTGCTTGGCAAAAATCCTTTTGAAACCTAGCAATTGTACTTGAAAGGACATAGCACACATCACAATCCTGATGGAGAATGATGAATTTAACTCCAACTAGAAAGTTCCAATAAACGTGAAGCCAACTCACCCACCTTCCAGCTCACCTGACATCCTGACGCTTGCCACTTGGCCACTCTAGACCAAAAAATAGGGGGTGGAGTGGTGCCCACCCAACCACCCACCAATTTTTTTGGATTTTAGTTGTACAAGATTTTGCAAATGTTTTTGAAGTTTTTGATGAATGTTTTATGAATGTTTTTGGAATTTTTGATTGCGATGTTCCAATAACCTTAGGATATACAAGAACCTGTTATGATCCATAACAAATTTCCCTCAATGTGATATGATAGACTACCTCAATACAGGTAGGAAAAACTGACCTTTGGAATACGCCAAGTAGTACTAAAGAGGATATGATACTTCACAACATCAAGCTATGATAAGGACATAGATGGGAAATGGAATAAATAGGATGAACGATGTGTTAGATGGAAGGCAATGCAAATAATGATAAGATAAAGAGCCAAATAATAGATGGAGGTGCTTTATTTATGCGAGGCACCTGTTTGCTAGGTTTTCACCAAGGTACTTTCCCAAAGCACCATTGAAGTGGTTTTCACTAGAGGATGACTTTTCTTTACTTTTTCAATCCTTTTTCTTATTTTTTTGGATTTTGATCATTTTTTATTTTTTTGTATTTTCATATTTATACCCTTCAAGACTAGGCATAATTTTTTTTTAAGATGCAAGTTGTTGGTTGGCTCTTGCAAGGGTTCACCTTTAGGCGTTGACAATTGGTATGCTCTTGATCCATAACTTGCTGTGATGAAAAAGGGAACCAACTAGTTAGGCTCAAACTTTCCTTTACTATCCTGATCCGAGAGACTCTTCTGATTCTACTTTAACACAAGATCCCCTACTTGGAAAGATCAACATTTGATATTCTTGTTATAGCTTCGTTTTAGGTTAGTTTTGATATATTTGTAAGTGGTTAAGAGCTTCAAGATGACGCTCATCCAAGAGTTGAATCTTTGAAATAGATCTTTTACATCCTGATTCTTGAAGGGTGTTCTGTTGTCTAAGATAAGGGTTTATGAAACACCATAACGATAGATGAGGTAATTCAAGATAAACTTGGAAATTTGCTTCCCCATTATGTAGGTCATAGGAATGGCTTCAACCCACTTGGTAAAGTACTCGGTAGCTATTATGATAAAATTGTGGCCATTAGTGTTGCAAGATGGTGTGTCTCTTGGTCTTCCTTGTCCAACATAATGCTTGGGTTTGTGACATGGTCTAACCGCCTCATGCAGATCTTAATTGATGCTTGTATTGGGCATTGACAGGTCGACCTTTTGGTGCAATGACAAGGCCAACAATTGGTATCAGAGCTGGTCATAGGTTCAAACAACTCTCATGTGTTGGGGGAATTGTTGCAAGATGGTGTGTCCCTTGGTCTTCCTTGTCCAACACAACTCTTGGGTTTATGACATGGTCTAATCACCTCACGTGGATCTTAACCAATGCTTGTATCAAGCATTGACATGTCAACCTTTTGGTGCAATGGCAAGGCCAACAATTAGATGAGGTGGGAGTGATCTTTCCTATGAGGTCAAGTTCCCACTGTGAGAAATGCCAAGGTGTGATTAGTGGTTGCAATTCTTAAGCTAGAGCATGAATCAGATCTCCATGTTGTTGAAATTGGACACATTTATGCATATACTAATGGGCTTCTCTTTCCATGGTTGGCTAGTAGTACATCATCCTCAACAATTTCTTAGCTAGAGTCATACTACTAGAATGGGAACCACATATGCCATCGTGTACTTCTGTTAAAGTAGTCAAGGATTCCTCTTGGTTAAGACATCGTAGTAATGTTCCTTCGATGCTTCAAATATAAAGGGTATCACCTAGGATCACGAATCAAGATGCATTCTTGACAAAGGTATTTTTAAGATTGGAGGTGATATCAGGTGGGAGGGTTCCTCTGCTTAGGTAGGTGCATATGTCATGATACCATGGGGATCCAGGACCAACAATGACACACACGAATTTAGATTCAGGTATTTTGAAAGTTGGTATGAGAAGTTTTTCTACTAAGAATTTACATTAGAGGACGTTGTTCGATATGTCTAACAGTGATCCAATTGTTTCCATGGAATCTGCTGCTCAGTTTTTCATGCAAGGAATCTACTCAAAAGTTATATCTATGAAAAGGTCCTTGAGAATTTCCACCATCTTCTTGTAAGGAGTAAGCTTATCATCCTTAGTTTGGTAGTCGTCATTGACTTGGTTGATAACTAGTTGTGAGTCTCCATAGAATTTCATCTCTTGTATCTGCCACTGAACTGCTATCCTTAGACCTGTGATTAGGGCTTCATACTCAACAATGTTGTTAGTACATGGGAATGATAGCCTGTATAATTTTGGAATGCAATCACCTTGAGGGGTGATGAAAATAATACTTTCTCTTGATCCATGTTGGGTGAATGATCCATCAAAGTACATCTTCCACTAATCTATGAGATTGACAAGGAACATTGATTCATCAGGGAACTTAGATACCAAAGGGTTCTCAACATAGATAGGTACGTCTTCTAGTTGGTCTGTGATCACTTGTTCTTTTATTTCCTTGCGCTCCACATACTCTATCAAATTTAGTTAAGATCATTACCCATTTGGCCATTCCCCCAATGAGAGTTTCTTTGCATAATAGGTATTTCATTGGGTCGATCTTTGCAATAAGTTTGATTTGACATGACAACATGTAGTGTCTAAATTTTTGTGAAGCAAAAATTACTACTAGGCATGCTTTCTCAATGGGTGAATAGTTCATTTCATAGCCAACCAAGGTCCTACTGATGTAATAGATATCCCTTTCCTTTCCATTTTCGTCATGTTGTGCTAGAAGAGCTCCTAGTGCTACTAATGTTGCTGAGATATATAAGATCAATGGTTTGTTTGGTATTGGCAGCATGAGCACTAGAGGTGTTAATAAGTAGTCTTTGATTTGCTGGAAAGATTTATCACACTTCTCATCCCACTTGTAAGTTATTCCTTTGTGGAGAAGATGTGAAAAGGGGTGGATTTTATTTGATAGTTGTGCTATGAACCTTCTGATGGACTACAATCTTCCTTGTAATCCTCTCATCTACTTCAGTGTTTGCAGTGGTTCCATGTCTAGGGTGGATTTTACCTTTGTTGGATCAATTTCTATCCCTCTTTGTGAGAGAATATAACCAAGAAGTTTTCCTGATGTAACCCCAAAGACACACTTTTTTGGATTCAACCTTACTTTGTATTCTTCAAGTTTGTCAAAGATGGGTCCTAAGACTTCTATGTGCTCACTTCTTTTCTTTGATTTTTCCAAAATATTGTCCACATGATCTTCGCCTATTTTGTGGATCATGTTGTGAAAGATGAGGGTCATTACTCTTTGATAGGTTGCTCCTGTATTCTTTAGCCCAAATGGCATCATTTTCCAGCAATATGTTCCCCATGGACAAGTGAATGCGGTTTTGTGTTGATCCTCCTTCGCGATCATGATTTGATTGTAGCATGAAAAACCATCAATGAGTGATAGCATTTCATGCACAACTGTTAAGTCAATGATGAGGTCGATGTTAGGAAGAAGGAAATCATCCTTCGGGCATGCCTTGTTTGAGTCTCTGAAATTAGTGCATATTCGGATGCCCCCAGTGGGTTTTGAGACTGGTACGAGGTTTGAAACCCACTCATGATAATCTAGTAGTCGGATGAATCCAACGTCAAGAAGCTTTTGTAACTCTAGTTTCACCAAGAGTGCTATCTGAGGGTGCATCTTCCTTAATTTATGCTTTACTAGCTTGGCTTTAGGATAGTCTACTAAGTGATGCACAACTACTTCTAGATCAAGCCCTAGCATATCTGTGTATGATAATGCAAAGTTAGCTCTTCACTCTTTTAGGAATGTTGCTAAGTTTTTCTATTCTTCATCTAACAAGGATTCAACATAGAAAGTGATCATTGGTGCCTCTTTTGTTCCCACATTGACTGGGGTTGCCTTTTTGCTAGTACTACTGACTTCTCTAGTTGCATTTCACTAAGGGGGAGATTGAATCCCTCATCCTTGGGAACCTCAGAGAAGTTTTCACCCTCAGATACATCCTTTCTTTTTACTATTTTAGGATCAGAAAGTGCCACTGTGTGGTTTTCACTTAAAGATTTGCATGTTAGTTGCATTTCATCAATTTTGTGACTGAAGGATTCAATCGTCTCCTTGTAGTACGCCCCTATGTCTAGCTCTATGTCAAAACCTGCTTTGTGATCTGCCCATGGTAAGTTAGCTTGAAGTCCCATGAATTCTAAGATTGCTTCATCATTTTTGAATAAATCTAGAATCAGTGGTCCTTGTTGGTCCATGTTAATGATTTATGGGTGTACTAGGCATATTTTAGTTAGTTGATTGCATGGAAGAAAGGATGTTATGGATATCATGAAGAGGGAATTGTTTTCAAATAGGTAAGAAAAATCAAGGGGGAAGTCATCTAGGATCGTATCATGTGATGTAGGTAACCAAGAGGAAGCCTCATCCCATTTAGCGGAAGTACCTTTTCCAATAAGGGTAACCTTACTAGTAGTAAAACCTAGGCCAAGATTATTTAGTCGTTTCTCAGGAATGATGGGTTCTAGAAAACTATTATCATTCTGTCCTAGCTTCTTGTTCTTGTTATATCCCATTCCGTTCATTAGCTGCAAGCCTTTGTTATCATCTTCCTTGAGAAGAGTGGGGATAGGCCATTCATCTTGATAGAGCAGTTTAGAGATATCTTCCTCATTGATATCTTCTTGGTTCAAATATCCGCACTTGGTGAAGGTAGTATCTTCCATCTTGATTGTTTCAAGCTCTTTATTGCTAGATGTGGGTTTCCCATGTGATTGAGGAGAAATTGATAGTTATCCTAAGACAAATTTATTCTTCATTAGCGTATAGTTCCCACAACCATCTTCCTGGATTACAGCTTTGATGTCAGGTATATTCTTCACAATGGTTGCTTTTGTTTTTGAGGTGGATGCAAGGGAGGAAGGGTCAAAAAATGAGGTAGAAGGCATAGGCCCTTTGTAATTATTGGGTATTTGGGGTATCTTATAGAACTTTGCCTCAATATTTTTGCAATAATAAAAAGGCTTAGGATCTCCATGCATGGTAATTTCTCTACCCTCAAAGGGAAACTTTACACATTGATGATAGGTTGAGGCTACAAATTTTAGGGCATGGATCCATGGTCGACCAAGGAGGATGTTATAGGGAATATCAAGGTCTAACACTTGGCATGTAGTTTCTACAATGATAGGTCCCATTTGGATGGGTAGTGCAATGATGTCTTGTGATACCCACTCTTGGTCGCCATATGCTCTGATGGTGGTACTCTTTGATTTCTTAATCGTATCCTATGAATAGCCCCGGTTCTTGATCAACTGAAGGGTACAAATGTTCAGACCAACACATCCATCTACTAAGGCTCTTTTGACCTTGTTCTTATGAATAATAACCTCAAGGTGTAAAGCATGGTTATGAGATGGCTATGACGATACGTATTGTTCTAAGAAGGTGAGAAGATGATTAGCGATATACCCCACCATAGCTTGAAACTAATATGTATCAATATCCTCGGGGACATACAACTCTGATAAAGCTTTCTCTAGGATTTCCCTATGAGTAGGGGATAGCCTCAATAGTTCCAAGATTGAAATTTGCATGGGGGTCTTCTTAAGCTGATCTAGGAGATTGTACTTGCTGAGATTTGATGTTGGAAAAGTAGGCTATGCCCTAGATTGAGATGAGACTCTTTGGACATTAATTTTTCCACGTCACGTGGTGACTCCACACTTTGCACTAGGCCCTTTTATGGTGACAACGGTAATAACGCTATCACAAGAAACAACCACGTTGGAATAGGTATGTTGCACATTTGTGTAATCCTTACCTTTTCTAGAATTGTTTGTTTTGTTATGATCTGGCATAGGGTTCTTGCATATCTTAAGATCCTGATTCCTAGCTGGTACCTCAACAAATATGGTGTCACTTTCTATAAGGTCTTGGATGATGTTTTTGAGTCTCATGTAATTTTCCATTTTGTGTCCCTTGATTTTGTGAAAGTCATAGAGATCGTTCTTGTTGTACCATGATGGTTTCTCTTGGGGTTCTTGGTATTTTTCAAAGTTGGGAAGAGTTACCAGATTTGACTCTACCAATTTCGTCATGATGGTTTTGATGGGTTTAGATAACTGTGTGTACTTGCATTTAGGATAGTTGTTCTTGTTAGGGGTTCGCCTTTGTTGCATCTTGATGTTATTGATTTGATTGTTCTGAGGAGGTGTTGTTTGTTGCACAGTTGATTGAATTTTGGCAATGTGATTGTTGTTTGGTCTAGGAGCACTTAGGACCACCTTAGCATCTACCACACCATCATTTTTTATGTTCTTTTTCTTAGCCCAAACATGAGGCTTGTCATTTGAAATAGTTGATGGGCGATTGTCTTTATAAGCTTGAGTATTTCCCCGTGAGATTAGAGCTCTCTCGATGTTAAGGGCTCTAGGGACAAGCTCATCATAAGATGTGATGAATTTCATTTCAAGTGGAAGGATAGATTTGGATTGAGATTTTCTATGATGATTCCCACTTGTTGTTCATCAGGAAGAGGCCACTTGCTCTTACTAGCTCTTTGTCTCCAATGTTGCAAGAAATTAGCAAAAGATTCTTCTTTGTTTTGTCTAAGAGTGTACAACTCTTTTAAGCTTATGTCCATGTCTAAGTTAAAGGAGAAGTGATTGATGAATTTATCGGTAATCTCTTGGAAGGTTTTGATGCTGGGAGGTAGGTGGGAAAACCAATCCATGACAGGACCTATTAAACTTTGAGGGAAGAGGCGCATTAAATAAGAATCATTGTAGGTCACCTCCATACACATGATGTTAAATTCATTGACATGATCCATAGGAATTCCTCTCCCTTTATATTTATCGAATTTGGGGGTTTCAAAGCCTAGAGGGAATGGTACCATTATGATGTTTTGATCAAATGGATATGGACATAGATTCTGTATATGGGGCTTCTTTGTCTTTCCCATTCGAAGATCCTGCATTTCTTGGGACAACACCTTAAACTACGATGCTAGATTATCTTGAGGGTTTGGTGGAGGAATGTAGGTTGGGATGATGGATAAGTTGTATGTGGTATTTTGATATGATGATGTGTTGTATGGGGTGTATGGTGGCATGAGATTTTGTGAAGGTGATTAAGGTGTTGATGTATATGTTCCCAATGCATTTGTATAGACGATGTTCTGTTGAGGATTATAGTAGGAACTTGGTTGTTGTTGTTGTTGGGCATACTGTTGAGCTAGTAAGGCTTGTTGTTGTTGTTGTACTACTAAGGCTTGCTGTTGGACCTGCTATTGTTGTTGTGCTGCTAAGGTTGGTTGATGGACTTGATGTTGTTGTTGGGCTAAGGCTGCTTGATGGGCTTGATGTTGTTGCTGGGCTAAGGCTTCTTGTTGTGCCGCTAAGGTTGCTTGTTGTGTTGTTAAGGCTACTTTCTGTTGTTGTTGCTATTGTTGTGCTATTAGGGCTGCTTCTTCTTCTTCTTCTTCTTGTATGGATTGCTAATATGCTTGTTGTGCTTGTTGTAAAGCTAAGGTATGCACTTGTAATGTAGGATTAGTTGGTTGTTGGGAAATTTGTGATGGATTATGGGTGTTGATGTTTTGAGTGGGTAGCGGATTGGTGATGAGAAGTTGGGGGTTTCCTTGGTTTAACATTCCTTGTAAGATGGTGGATTAAGGTGGAGGAATGTAGGTTTGAGGCCCCATTTGATTTTGTATGATGAAGGGCATCGTGGAGAAAGATGAGGATGGTTCCATTAGATTTTGTGATGGTAATGACACACTAGGACCTTGAGTACATTGATTAGAAATATTCCCTTGTCCCATGTCTTGAGGATTTCCTTGTGTTAGGGATGTAGACATGGTATTACCTAGGTTGATGGGATTCATGATCAAGGGATTGTTTCGAGATGGGATGATAATGGATGGGATGGATATGTTTTGTGAAACCAATGGTATGGATGAACCAGTTAGAGGATTAGATAAAGATTTCCCTACTTGCATTAAGGGTTGACTCTATGGTATGGTGTTGGCATGTCCTTGTGTGCTGTTTTGAGACACTTGGTCCACACTGCTTTGTGTGATGGTGGGCACACTTTTGGTACTCATGGGTATGGATAAAGAGGGGTGTCCTCGATATGTGGAGGTTGTTGTGGAGTAATGAAGTTCAAGGGGTTTATATGGTTTTTTGGGATCCTCGAGAACGAGAGGAGTGCCAAATGTTGGTGTCCAAGTGGTTTTTTGGGATGGAGGATTGGTATTGAGGGTACCCACAAGTGTGCTTCTTTCAAATGGAAGAGTTAGACCAAAGTCCTTGGAAAGACTAGTTGCAAGACTAGGAGTGGATGTTTGATTTATCCCTAGTGATGGAGTTGTGAAGCCTTGTGTCAAATTTGGTGCAACAAATGACATGGAAATTGGAGTTATGTTTTCAAAGGCTTGGTGTTCCATGATTTCCTTCCTAGTAAGTTCGAATGGATTATTCGTGATGTCTTCTATCTCATATGGTCTTGATGGAGATGATGGTTGTTGTGATGGGGTAGCTTGACTTCTCAGATCAAATTCTAGAGGATTTGTATCACTTGAGGTAAATGTGACTTTGGTTTTCTCCATTATTCTCTTGTGCTGTGATCTTGTCTTTACCATAAATTTTGGGTCACCTATGGGAGAGCTGTGTTGAGATTTGTAATGTTTGAACTCTCTAGTTGACTCAAATCTAGGTAAAAGGGACACTCTAAGTCTTTTTGGAGCAATGATGATAATGGGGGATGAAAAGGTGGATGATGTGGAGAGTGATCTTTGCCAATGTTTTGGGACAACACTTTTGACTTAAGTTTGATGTTTTGATGTTAGGATAAATGATGTTTATGAACTTGAGAATCTTTAGGGTAGACTCGTTACCTTCAATATAAACTAGTTCAAAGATGATAACTAACTTAACTAAGTGCATGGAAAAGGATACATTTCACATATAAAGTAGCTAAGTCAGGGGTTGGTTTGATAGATGTTTAACTCAAAAGGTGTTGGTGTATTCAATTTTTTTTCAAAGTTTGGTGAAGTGAAGGATGAAATTTGATGAAGGGGTGAATGAAGTGCTTGACCCAATGTTGAATTAAAGTGAACCTTTGTTTGATAAGACCAAGGTAGTGAGAAACATGCTAGACCTCTAAAGTTTTCAAATCCTAAAGACCCAATGTTTTAGATAAGTTCGTTATCCTAGAAAATACCTGGGTTTTGACCAAAAAAGAACATATACAATTCTGGATTGTTCCTTGAAGCATGTTTGTAAAAGTAGTATAACAACTTGGTTCTATTTTGGTGAAGTGTTGCAAGATGTTTTTTGAGATATTTCAGAGTAAGATGCCTAAGTTTGAAATGACAACCTGTAGACCTTCTCTTGGGAATTCTAATTTTGCATGAGATCATTTAGAGAAGTCTAAGTCTATGGAATAAAAGAGGATGTTTATTGCCATGCGGGTGGTGGTAATATGGGTCTTCTAGCCTCAATATCAGTTTGTTCCTCTTCTTCGTCTAAGATATTTGTGGCGTTTCTCCATTGAGTGGGTGTTTATTTTGTTTCAAAAGTGAAACCTCTGAAACTACTAATTATATTGGTTTGTTCTCCTTCAATGAGTTCAAAGTTTGGTTGAATAATAGTAGGTGTAAGATTAGGTTGTTCAATAGGAGCAATCGGTCTCCAAATGGTCATGTGGGATTTGATTTTTCAAGTTTATCTTGCTTAAGTGAGTTTATTTTACCAAAAACACTTGTCTTGATTATGTTTTCAAACTAAATGTCTATGTCAAAAACATCATAAATTTCACCATGTCCATTTTGTGAAAATCATAAGGTTGAAGGAATAGTTGCTTATGTTGACTTTGGAAAATATGGATGGAGATATAAGTCAAAATATTTAGAAATCTCTAAGGATAGAAATCCTTAGGACAAGCATTAATATGAAGGATTTTTTAAAAGGTATCCATATTTAGACCAAAGGGTTTGAAATTTTGAGGAAGATTGTGAATGTTTGTTTGCAACATTTCGGAACCAAGCAAAGTATCCAACCGACTTACAATCATTTACCACCTAGGTTGAATTTCCATAGTTGTTGAGTCCCCACTCAAATTTCTCCAAATACTAAGACAATTTGAATAGTTAGAGATTTGGCGACATTGGCTCCCCTCCACGACACACACTTCTCGAGACCACCAAATCTCAAAATCCTAAAGATCTAAAGATCCTAAGGATTTTTCTGTTTCAACAATGAATAGTACAAATGTGGGGCAGCTTCAGAATGACCGTTCTTGCACTAACAAGCATTAAGGATTTTGGCTTCTAAACAATGGTTCTTAGTAACAAACTAAGAACACCCAGCCATATACACACTCGCTTTGCCACTTAAGGTTCTTACTACCATTCCCGTTCCACTTAAGGCATGGTACTAGGTGCAGTATGTTATATAGTCTAGGATAAAAGGTACTTTCTCATGATTTCCCAACCCTTAATATAGCCCTCCGATAAACATGCTTGCAAGAACTTTCCTATGAGTTTCCCATTGTAGGGTGTGTCTCATAGTAAGTCCTCTCTTAAGGGTGACACAAAGCATAAAGAGGTACTTAAATATTTCTCTTCACCCAAGATCGCACAAAGTGTGATAGGATTGGATACATACTATAAGTACACACAAACAACAAAGTACACTTGGAGTGTTTCTCTTCACCCAAGACCACACAAAGTGAAAGGGGATTGGATAAACACTACAAGTGTGTCATAGCCAAGCAAGAACTCATTCATTTTAACCTCTAAAGCTAAGATGGATTCATTTTATGCACCAAATGAAATGTTAAGTTTTCTTGTTCAATTTTAAACCCAAAATACAATGATGAAATGAGGGTTCAATTTTAGTCCTGTTTGATTGTTCTTTTTAAACAAAAATGAAAATTAGTGAGGTCCTAAAGAGTAAAATGAAAAGCATAAGAAATTGGGTTATAATTGCCCCAAAGCATGAAAAGATTGTTACAATTATAATATTTTAGGATGATAATGCTTCTTCACTTCAAACTTTAACATCCAATCTACAAAACCCAATTAGCCTAAAAACCAAAACAACGTTAGAGGCATGATAGTGATCAGATAAAGTAAAAAAATTAAGACACATGCTAAAAATTGATCTTCATTTTTCTTACCACATAAGGGCCTCGTTGTTCATGATAGCATTGCTATAAGTCATTTGGGTGTCACTCTGGCGAATTTGGGCGACGCTCTGTGGAAAAACAATGGCGATGATAGCATTGCTATTTGGGGAGCATCACCGTTTATAGATCTTTGATACCTCTAACAAGTATTAGCATCACCATTTGTTTAATCAACATTGGGATATTAAATAGGTGTCACCGTTTCTAATGATGATAGCATCACTATATGGCGATGCCTAGCAAAGGTGTCATTGAAATTGTTTGGGCATCGCTGTATCTTGCAAAAAATAGAAAGAATGGAATTTGAGATAGAAATTGATTAAATTTGATCAAATTTTCCCTCCTTCTAGTGCCAAAATGTGATGGACGAATTAGTATGGGTTGATTAAACTTGATCCATGAAGAATCGAAGCATAAAAAAGCCACTAATGCCCAATCTAAATAGGATCAATCAAATTGAAGTTAAACTAGACATTCATTAAAACAAAGCATTCTAAACTATGAAAGCATTAAAATGTCTACTCTAATCCATTCAAAAATTATCCCATTTTGGGAGTGGTGTCACATTGATGTGGAACAACAACCCTTTCCCAATCCTGTGGATTAGTGAGCTTGTTCCAGTCAGTTTTATTGAAGAAAACTGATGGAACAATTGTGAGATGTGTCTGAAAACATGATTTTAATCTAAATGAGCATGATACAAAAGCTAATCTAACATGATTTATACTAAAATGATTCATATATACAAGTGATAAGCTAATCTAAATGAGATTTAAACTAAAAAAATTTAAACCTTAGTTATCTAATTAGCTAAATGGATGCATTATGGAAGCCATTAATGGAAGCTATGTTATTATGCAACTAATTCAAACTAAAATATGCTAAATGTGAGCTAAATATGAGTGTGAGTGTGAGTGAATTAAAAAAAAAAAAGTTTTCTTTTTGAAAGATGATCCATTTGTCTCCAAATAGTGACCTATTTATAGTAAAGCAAATGAGAAATGGAGGGTTGAGATTGGAAAAGCTAATCAACAGTCAATGATGGAGGAAATTGGATGCATGGATCATGGATTCTAATCAATGGATGAGAATGCAAGATGAGATTTAATCAAGGGTTCTCATTCCTTCAAACAAGCACACCTTTGACCTATACAAGAGGTCACAAGTTAACTTACACAAGAAGTCACAAGTTAACTTGCACATGAAGCTAAGCGAGTTTGTTATGAAAAGGAATATTCCCCTTTTTCAAATGAGTGAGGAGAAAAGAATGCTATTTGGAATATTCATGGGTGAGGAAAAAAAATTAGTTAATTAAAACAAAATTAAATTGTGCAAAGGAATATTCTATGGGAATATTCCCCATTTGGAGGGATGTACAAAGGAGGAATATTCCCTTGGAATATCCCCTTGCAAGTGGGGGGGGGGGAAATTATATTAATTAGATAATTGATAATTAAACAAGAGTTTAATCATGTAATTAGGGGAATTAGAATAATTAGATGATATTCATTAAATTACTTAATTTAATGAAAAGGGGGATAGTGATATGATATTTAATTAAATAACTTAGGGTTATTTAATAAGAAGATTTAGGGATTTAAATTAAATAGTTTGATGTATTTAATTTAACAGGACGAAGTGTTAGCATGAAAGGGGGTGAATTAACCTAATTTGATAAATTAGGTTAATAGGTGAAGATGATGCCATTAATTAATTAGCTAGGCTAGTTTAATCAATTAAGCGAAAAGAGGATGGTCTTGAGGATAAAATGATGTTAGTATACCCAATTCGAGTGTATGATATCATTTAGTACATTTTTAGTGTCTACAAGGAAAAATAAAACCATAAAAGTTCCCATAAAATAATTTATTCCATCTTTCATGGATTTTAAAAAACAAGTGTTTCCATGAAATTTCCAACTAGACTAGGAGATTGTGCTTAGGAAAAATATTCAATCTTGAAAATTTGAATCACATTGAGGCTTCCTAATGTAGTGAGATACCAAAAACACCAAAAAAAACTAGAACTAAAAATAAAACTAAACATATTTTTGGGTGATACAAGATTTCCTATGGACCCAGATGTTCCTGTATCACTTTCTCTTTATTTAAAATGCATCTCCCACCTGTTGCAACTTTTTATTTGTTGTTTGATACACTAGAATAACCTAGGACACTTACAATAAAAAAATTAGAACAAGAAACAACCTAAAATACATCTTGCAATTATGCATATATAACATTCTAATTGTAATTTAATCTCATAGGCTAGTAGAATAGTACAATCAACATTCAAGTCCATACATTCACCCTCTACAATCACTTTTTTAACTTGGAAAGACAATGAAGGTATCTGATTGAATCGTCATTATTTCATAATGGAGAAGGATTAGACCCTAATGGAACTCATAACCCCTAGCTAAGGAATCCCTTCATGATAATGAAAAGGCTGATAGTGATAAAAACATATTGAAAAGAAAATCATATTATTTGGTCTTTCTAAAGAGGATAGTGGTATTGGTGGATAAAAGTAGAGTTATAACTATGTATACCAGAGAGTAGACATAATCATTATACAAAGTATAACATGACAGTGAGGTAGGAAAGAGGACAAAGCATGGATTTCAATATGTAGTGAGGATAGTTATGGCTTCATGATCGTGATCAAGATAAAGAAGTATAAAGGATCATGAAGA
>VDFB02314886.1:0-15035 GCA_007258455.2 Sequoia sempervirens | reverse complement strand
GTACACATTCATCATTAAGTTATCAATGACACTCTTGTGAGAAAGAAATGTAACAAACTAGTTATCACATATAAAACATTCTACCTCATAGATATATTGGAATACATTACTACAGTAAGGCCATGAGCCTTCAAATGGATAATCTCCTAGCACAAAGTTATAGATGGATGAAATAAATGCATTATTATCCTCTACTCCTAGACATGGTGTGTATATAATGAGAAGACTATTCTATCACTACAAATATATCTTGGGGAACACCATCTCCTCTATTCTCAAAACTTAGGCATAGTGTGTAGTATGAAGATGTATCATCTCCCAAAAGGACACTTCCATGCATACATATTTAACACTATAAAACTATGCATAAAATAATTACTTTGATGGAGTGTTAGATCAACATCTAAACATACATCTAGTATACTTCTCCAAAAAAATTCTACTAAGTGAAGTAGTAATTTTACAAAGGTCCTAAAAAAATTATTTTAAGAAATTAAACATATTGAATCATATAACTCTCAACACATATCAAATAAGTTAGACAAAGACACAAACACTAGACTTGGGTGCTCCCATTTGTATGAAATGGTAGTAGTACTCAACAGTGGCACTCTTATCATGTGCCACTAAAAAGAATCCATCACGTTAATACACACACACACACACAAAAGAACTTGAATTATTGATAATTTTCTCTTGAAATACTTACACAAAGCTTGATTTGACTAGATGGTTGACTAAGGAGAACTTGACCATGAAAATTAACTAGTTTTCTCTAAGGTATTTTAAAATTCCATGACCCTTACACATTTTTAGATTTCAAAAATTAAAGAAATATAAGTATAGATTACACTAGGGTGATCCTATCTAGGTTAATAGAATGGTTATCTCCATCAAGTCATTCATGTAGTACTATGAGTTCAACTTGGAAAAGGGTTGATTTGATCAATATGAAATTTTACAACATAGAACCTAAAACATTAGCTATACTAATGTGAGGCCCAACCCTATCTATCACTATTGTTACTTTTTATAAATCCAATTATGTTAGATTAATGAATTATTTGATATTTTGATCAATAATGTTTAAATATAACATAACATTGGAAATGTTGATAGAGAAAATAATTTTAAAATCTCTAATTTTCATTATATTAGAGTATTACGATGGAGTGAGTGTGTGTGTAAATAAGAAAGTCATATATTTAGGTTTGGAAGGTATAAAAGAACATTAATAATTGCACTTGATTACATGCTTAACGTTCTAATTTTTTCATGACTTAGTTAAGGGGTGATTGTAGTAAATGTGTCTTACTAAATGTGATTTAGTAACTCATTAGGAAAGTATGAGCATTATATGAAATTTAGATTTCTAACAAGTATTAGGATATGAGGAAGTATAAATTGGCATGAGAAAATTAATGAAGTGTATTTTAATACAATTGATTCACTAATGTGTTTTATGTTTTATAGAAAAAGGTAATACTTGGGAATGAAATAGGATCCTTGTGGATCATGAAGGAATTCAAAAGGGATAAATTACTAACATCATCGATGATAAACTAAGACCACTCTACCAACAATGAGTGTACTTAAGGTAAGCTAAAAAGGTAAGCTATGTGAATTTTTTATTTTGTTCCATAATGACATTTGATAATAAATGATTATTCAAGGACCCAATAAAAAGTGTGGTAGAATAATTAAGGTTAGAATTTCATTATTGTTAATGATTATTCAAAATATTATCCTACATCAAAGAAGATTAAGAGTATACATATGGATATATTTCTATTCACTAACCTATCATATTGAATCTTATTGAAAATAGGAGTAGGTAACTTTCAGGAATTCTAGACCATGCGTTATGAAAAATGTATAATCTAGTTGAATGCCAATAAGCAAAAGTGAGAACCAATTCAAACCCTTTTCAATACGTCATTGGGTTGAAGTTCTTGAATGTGATCATGTGTAATGAAAAGTGAGTTGATGTGGGGTTAGCATTAAGGGTCAAGTGAGTATTGTGGTGGTGGCTTTGTTGTTTTGAATCTCTAAAATAGGACTTTATAATATAGGAAATATTTTGAGAGCTAAGGTCTATGGTTAATGTGTAATGAGGATTTATGTTCCAATTTTGTTTGTGCTAAATGATTTATAGATTCATGTCAACTAAGTCACAAATTTTGTGTAAAATGATAATTTTCAAATGCAAGTTTGGATGTGATTTTTTAAGGGTCAAAAGGGTCATAAATTGGAAATTTAGTGTATTTTTAAGGCCCTAGGCATAGTGCCTATGGGTTGGGTGATTTTTTTTAACAATACCTTTTCCCATACCCTATTAACCATCTCTCCTAGATACCATGTGATAGAGGTGAAGAATTTGTGGATGAAAGGATGGACATGATATTGGAAGTTTGTGGAGTTTGTCATTGATATGTCTACTGGCAACATGAGTATGAGCATGAGTTATATAATATGTATTGTTATTATTGATGTCAAAATTGTGGTTTGGTATGGAGGTCAATGTGCAAATTTATTGGTGAAGCATGAGCATGCATTAAAATGATAATCCAATGCATATTTGTAAGAAGGTTTGATCTAGTGTGGATAGTAAGTTGAAGATTTGGCTAAGTATCATAATATATAATTTTAGTGTATAGGGCATTCAATTTTTTCTTTGTGTTGGTCCACCTTGAAGAATATTGTTATGTGGTTCTAAGAATTTTTTTTTGGATGTTAGAGGAGTTTGAATCCCGATTTTCATGTATTTTGGTCATCTAGTGCAAAAGATATGAGTAACAAAATATCGAGTCTACCACTGATAGTTTTTGCTAGAGAAAAACGTATGTTTTCATAGGTCCCCACTTCACCACAACATAATATCTGGTCTTACATATTTGTGGAGGTGTTTGCAGGTGTCAAGTGCACCTATTCTCCAAGTGGCATGAATTTTGGAGGCCTGCCTATTGGTTTGAGGATGATAAATTGATGAATTTTGATGCTAGGTCATTGAAGTAGTTCCAACCCTTTATGTTTAAGGTTATGCAAAGCTTGGATAAATGCTGATGAGTAATGTGGGTGATATTATAGGTCTATGTTGACCTATTTGGGTTGTTTGTAAGTTTTGATTGTGGCGCGTAGTATTTTTTGGGCCAACAAGTTATAATTTACATGATACATCTATTTAGGCTAACCTAATTGATGTTGCAAGGGTTTGTAGATGCAATATGTATAAGTATAAGGTAATTTTGGTATTGGAGGAGATGAACCAAGTATGTAAATGTGGTTGACATGAATTATGCAAATGTGATACAAATTTATAGCATATCAAAGTGTTAGAGTAGAGCGGTATGAAGTGTGTTAACTTTGCATATTGAGATTCAGTGAAAATATAATTCATTCATATTGTAGATGCAAATGTAAAAGTTAAAATCTCAGCAGTGTGCCACCCCTCTCTTCTATCTTTTCTTCATTCTATGGGTAGTGAGTCCACTAGGAAAATGAGTCCACCTATACTGAGGAATTGCATAATATGTTCTAATTGGTTATAATATATTATGAAATAATCCTCAATGTGGTTCCTTCCTTTTCGGGGTTTCCACATAAAATTTGGTGTTCATGTGTTATATGTGTTGATGGTTGCATGATTTCCTTTCTTGTTACAAAATTGAATATGCTATGTGGAATGAATGTTTAAATGTTTAAGTGGTTTTAGAGAATATCGATTCACCCTTGCCTCTTAGTATTTTGGGTGTTCAATAGTTGGTATCACAGCTTGGTTCCTTAGAAGAAGCTTAACTACTTGAGGAAGATCTTGGAGGTTGAACACATGACTGTAAGAAGATATCCTACTCCACTTGAAGATATTCCAATAGTTGGATTCGCTATAGAAGATTGTATGGCTGATATGAATAGAGAACTTAGAATAGCCCTTGAGGATTTGGAAAGGAATAAAAGTGAAAACAAAGATTTGAAGGAAAATGTCAAAGAAGCATATGAATGCATTAGAATGTTGATAGAGAAAATAAAAAAAATTAGAGAAAGGCATAAGGAGGTTAATGAATAACTAAAGTAAGAAAAAAAAGTAATCGGCAGTCTAAAAGTGCAAGTTGAAGAAGGGAAAAGTGTTAAAGAATTCCTAAGTTCTAAGGTGAAAATCGAATCTAAAGAATACTCAAAACTTGTACAAGAAGTTGTGAATCTAAGATCAAATCTGGAAAAATCAAAATGCTAAGATAAATTCAAGAAGAGCTCTATCATGCTTGATGAAATGATTTCAAATCATAAAGGATCTAAGGACAAAGGTAGATTAGGTTTTGAAAAAGGAGAAAGATAAAAATAAGAGCAAACATCAAATAATGAAAAGAAGAACACTGAACAAAAGAAGATTGAAGACAAAAAGAGCAATGGAAAACACATCTAAAACTAGAAGAATGAAATCAAAATACTACTTATTAGACCAAAAAAATGCAAAAAGGTACCCATATTTTAATGGTTTATGATATTCTTGGAATAGATTTGGACTTAAGGCTATAGAATTAGAAGCGGAATGAATCAGAATGTTCCATATTTTCCTAGTCAATATTTTAGATGCAAAAGATTTAGTCATAGAGCTAGTCAATGTAGAAATCAAATGATGAATGGCTATAACAATGGTATGGTGTTTCAATCCTTTAATTGCTACTATCATAAATACAATGGATTTAGGAATAAAGCTAATCAATACATATCCAAGATGAATGGAAGTAATATTTTTCAAAAGAGTGTCATATGTTACAATTGCAATAGACTAGAACATATTTCTAAGTTTTGAAGAAGCAAGAATGTGAAGAAGGATAATCTGGAAAACAAGAATAATCTAATGCAAAAAAATAATTCGATATAAAAAAAGAAAGAGATGAGTAAGATCTAGAAAAAGAAGGAAGATACAAAGGTTAAGGCTAAGTTTGTACTAGCATTTGGTGTAGATGTTTCCTCTAGAAACTATGTTGAGAGATTTGGCTCAGGGGGGTCATTAATAGAAGATCATTTATGCCATGCTAGAGAAATGGTGCTAATGCTTCAGTACATAGGAATAAGGTGTAGTTTGGCATGGTTAACCTAATGTTGAAATAAATAGTGGAAAATAGTGAATTGTGGAAGTTTGTGGAGCATTTGAAGTTGATTGGGCACACAGTTAGGGTTTTTACTAGCTTTTCAAAATGTGCACTCAATTTGAATTAGGTCAATTCAAAAAGGTTTATAAGTAATTTCATATTCAATATAAGTTATTTACAAACAAGTATTCAAAGAGAGAAGAGTAGTGAAGAGTGAAGTGAAAGAATTCCATAAATCCTTATGCACAAAACCCTACCCAGAAGGACATCAAAAGGTATTTACATACTTCTATTGTTACCTAATTTTTCAAAAGTATTTTGAAGTGTTTAAAAAGAATGTATACACCACAAGTAGTTGATGTAGTGGATCATCCCCATCCTAAATTCAAATGGAATCCTCATAAATCCCTGGTGGATGATCTAGATGGTGCATTTTTGCACATTCCATATGGTGCGCTTCACACATAATATATAAGGATATATGTACATGTGTAAATTTGGAAGAATATGATCACTCTAAATTGGGTGATGTGTGTGTTGGAAACAAGCAACATTGAGAGGGGGGGTGAATTAGTGTTGTGCAAAAAATAAATTTATTATTCTGATCTTTAACTTGCTTTAGCATTCAACAAAAGAAAGATGCAATGATAGAAAGCAAACAACCACAACACCATAACACCAATATTTTTATGTGGAAATCCTGTAAGGGGAAAAACCATGGTGGATGGCCAATCCACAATATAATCTGAGTATACCCAAAAGAAAGATTACAAAATGGGAATGCACTTGCATTCAAGCACACTACCTAGAGCTCACTGCTCAAAATAGAAAGGCACACTACCTTACAATGATTTGGTTTAGATCCAAGAGAATAAAATGAGATATTAACATATACAAATGCTTGATTATAGTTTCGGTTAAGCTTTGTCATCGATCATCTGTCCTTCTAATTGACTTTGCACTTCTGCTCTGCTCTGCACAAACTCTCACTACAAAAACCTTAATGCACAAGTGAAACTATTCATAATCACTTAATCACCCTTCTAATAATTGCATCACACTTCTACACTTATTATACACACACAAAATTATATAACTGATCAAATATATATATCGCCAACAAAGGATTTAGACGCTACAAGTTGGCTTCAATAAAACTTAAAAATATTAGCAACTATCAGCTCAAATCTTGAGTAATGTCCAATGCGCATCCACAACAGTCATCCACAACTTAACTTGGACCCAAAACAAAATGACCAAATAGAAAAATATTTGAATATCCGCAACACATTATATTAACTGGGTTGGCCACAAAACACTTATGAACAAAAAGATATCAACCAAATCACCAAACTTTCTTGTAACTTGGTACGAGACATTGAGATTTTTGGATAACACAAGAGGGTATGTGTAGGATTATGATGGGCCAAAATGTGGTAATCTGATGGATATGTGTAGGGTATGTGGTTGACAAATCTTTTTTTAACGCAAAATTTATGAAATGAAAAGGGTTTTTAAAGGAGACTCTTAGCTTTCCACCAATATAAATTATGTTTTACTTTGAATTTAATAAATAATTATTATTCACTTTCTATTTGAATTACAACTAAATTCCTGATCGATGGGGTGATTGAAAAACATCTATAACTTTCAAATGGTATCTCATTTTTTGAATCCAAAACATGTGTCATATTCTATGTTTTGCATACTATAGGATTAAAAAAAAGAAGTTGGATTTCATGAATTTTTGACCCAAGTTAAGGTGGTTAGACATACAAGTTTTAATATTTTTTAGAAGTTGTGATAAAAAATCCATAATTATTTATTTACTTGGAAAAAAATTACAAAAAAATATGCATCACATTGAGACATGAGTCCTCTACTTATATCTAAAATCTTATAAAAAAATATTATCATTTTATTGTGGTTAGCGTGGTTAGACAGACACATATTTCTTATTTTTTCCTCGAAATTTAAGTGCTATTGCATTGAAATTTTAATTTTCACCAAATAGATGGTTTCTTTTTTTAAATAAACCTAGTATTTTAGAAACTAAATTCAATTTTCTACAAATTCTATTCTTGCATATTTTTGAAAAAATATAGATAACTTATTCAAATTTTTATGTCAAGTTGCCTAACTTTGATTATTTTTATTTTTTTTCCATTTAAGGGCCTACTTTTTCCATGATGATCCTGTACATACCCAAGAAATACATTGATTTAACTTTCATGAGATTTTCAACTCAAAATAATAACTGAATATCTACAAGTGAATCGATGGTCACAAAACTATCAGATGCTTTGTTCTTCTTGATTGTCTTCAATCTGTATGCTAGTGGGAGCAAATGATGATGTGCAAATCTAGTCATCGACTAGGGCTGCTATCAATAAAAACACATGAAAAAATGTCTAGTGTCTCTTACCAACAGTGTGGGTTAATGAACTCATGCCAAAGACAAGTTTTAGTTAAAAATGGAATTCGAGAGCTTGGCAGAGAAGAAGCTTGATGTGTGGAAGTTCTATTTCCATAACTTTTACCACAATTATAAGTGGGTAAGTTACATCCTAAGAAGAATACATGATAGGTTTATTTGGTTGGATATAGTTGGCATGATCAAAAAAGAGGTGATTAGGGTTGTTACTAGTTTATGCTCAACTGAACTACCTCTTAAATCGGTGAAGAATGAAATGGTAGTGGAGTTAACTAGTGTAAAGTATGATAGAAGGGCCTTGAAATTAAAAGGCATCCAAAAACTAGCAGTTAAGTATGCCTCAATGGTAAAGTTAACTAGTGTAAATTTTGATTTTTTTTCAATTCTTAAATGTGTTATACTATGTGTGAAATTTGCACCCTCAAGATAGTTACAAAGATCTAATCCAATGGCTAGGTCAAGGAATAGGTGCCCCCAACTAGGAATAATATCATTTATTATGAGATGGATAAATCAAGTGAAACTTTTTAATGAAAGGTAGATAGATGAAACCATGAATACTAATAATTACGTGAACTAACCATGTGAGTCCAAGAAAATTATATATAAAGATACCTCTAGTTGAACTAGCCCTATGAGTTTCAATCAAGGAGATCAATATAGATATATGTTTTTTATAATATAGAGAAATGTTTACTTGAGCTAGCCTTGAAAGTTTTAATTAAGTAGATAATGAGATAAAAATTATTTACTTGGACTAGACTTATGACTCCAATAAAATAAATTAGATTATAGATACAAGATATTAAATGATTTTTGAGGTGCAAGGATGGTGCATAAATGATATGGATTGTAGAGGAAGTAAGATTTTGCATTTCTCAAAGCATACATGATTAATTTTTTTCCCACAATTTTATCAAGATTAAAGATAAAAGGGTAGGGTGGTGAATTGGATAGGATAATAAAGATGAAAGGAAGGAAGGAAGGATGTATTTTAGACCTTGTGTGATGGAATGGATGACAAAGGGATAAATGGGTGCTTTCAATGAGCTTATTTGGATGTTAATTTAGTTAGTGCTTAAATATGCATCACTTGGATATGGATATTAGGATCTTGTGGAGTATTAGGATCATCACATGAAACGATATTTTGATCTTGGCATGGGAGGGGAACACTACATTGAGTGAAAGGTATGGTTCATGAGATGGGAGAGTATCATTAAATGAGATGGAGTATATGCTTTGATATTGACTTGGAAGGGAATTGGAAGATAGGGTGGAAGGTATGATTTTCTTTTGATTTGGATATTGATCATAAGATGTCATGGAAGTAAAAAGGAAACCTTGCTATTAAGGTGGTATGGAAGAGAAACTTAGATTTTGGAATGAAGTGGGATTATGAAGTGGAATAAGGAAGATGTGTTGATATTGAGATAGAAAGGGATCATTGGGAATGATAGTTTGATATTGATTAGGAATGGGCTCATGAGATGGGAAAGGATCATTGGATCATTGAATGGGCTCATAAGATGCTCGTAGAGTGAGTAAATCAAGCACGTCTACTTTGCACGAGGACAACTTACATTTGCTGTGAAAATGTATCAAGCTTTTTGAAGAAACCCTATTTTTGGTGCTAAATCTCTCCAGTTTGAGCACATTATGAGGTAGAGCAGTGGTAGATTGTAAAAGAACATTATTGAATGCAGAAAATTTAGCACCTTCGAGTTACTTGTTTTTCTTTGATGCTAGGGTTACGATGCAAAATTCTTCAACTTCAATACTTCAGAATACAAACATGCACTATTAATGGGTTCGCCAAACAATGTGAATTGATGAAGGAATTTTCTATATGTTCGATCAACTCTCGGCTATGGCAAGCCCGCATAAACGTGACTTTGATGAGTGGAACAATGGATGGAAATGAGCTTTCAAGTTCCCTATTTCATGTTGCCCATCAAGGGTTTCAAAGAATTTTTGCTCAGTGTATTGGCGATGAAATGATGGTATCTCGCCCATCGCTGTTTTGATTTTCCATTTTCTCATTCTATTAACGACTGGTGATGTCATGTTCTCCCCATCCTGTGTCACTAGTTAATGTCTCCATTTTCTAATTCTATTAGCGATGCAATGGTAATTTTTGAGCTGTGTTGGAATGAAGAAGCCATGGGACCCATGCGGTCTTATTAATGTTTGATGAAAAATTAAATGGTGGGGAAATAAATAAAGGTGCAGGGGTAAATTATTTTTTCTATTGCCCGATTAGAATATTAAAAGCCTTTATATATTAAAATCAAAACATCAGTGGATGGAGAATAATTCAAAGGTGAAGGCACTGGTAAATGGATTTCTATAGCCAATATAGATTTTAAAGCCTTCATAAAGATTAAAATAAAATCTTTGAGTTGGGTGAAAAGATGAAAAGCTCACGGGTAAATTGAGCATTATGCGGCTAGATAAAATGAGTAAATTCTTCACAAACAAATAATAATTTTTTAGCCATGGTAGAGGCAAAAAATTTCTTTACTGCATAGTAAATGGTAAATGCATAGTTGAGAAGGGCTTTTTTATAGTCATGAGTGAAGAATAAGGGCTTTCAAGGAAAAAGATATTTTCAGTGGCAGGTTAAAAATGGAAGCAATAAAGTTTTTCATGGTGATAAATTACTTTTTGTTGCAGGGCAAGTGAATGATGAAGTGGAAAAAAAAAAGTGTAGATGAGGCTTTTCTTCAAGCGGTGATGGTTATTGATCAATGGAGTTGAATGTTACTAGATGTCTGTTCTTGATCTCGATTTGAGATTTTGCATTTTCCTTTAAGTGTTGGTTTTTGCTCCATTTCTAGAGGTTGGTTGCTTTTTAATTAATCATAGAAGGCATTGTAATGAGAATAAAAAGCATTTTAGAGTTAAGTCTTAGGGTTTTATTTTGTCAATGTATATGTAATTTTGATAGCAATACTAGTAAAATAATACTAAATGGTGCAAATTCAATGCCATTTTCTCTCATATATACTAGTTTTATAAGCTATGAATAACATAATCAAGGGTTATTTTATTTGTCTCCATTAATTTATGGTGGATGTGTGGTTTTATTCTTGTTTTTTAATTCAAAGAATTAATGTAAATGCTTACGAAGAGCTACATGTTTATTTCAAATTGAGTGTTAGGATTCTGCTAAGAACTTTTGGGTGAGATCATTATGTTAAAATATTGTAATGCAATATTTTCAAAGCTTAATTGGTCATATATGAAATTGTTATCAGGTTCTGTAGGTATTGAATTGACTCCATTCCAAGGATAAGACATTGATCTAAGTGATGTATTCATATTACACTTAGTAGGTTAACTCAACAACGAATTACTTGAAATCAAATTTACTTGTCTATATCTATATGTTTGTGTGTTGAACTTAATGAATTACATCTATCATGTTTAATTTGGACACTGCCATGAAGGTCAGCCAGACCTTTAGGGTATTGTGTCTATTAAGCATATAAAGGAGAATCATCTATCTACAATATTCTAGATGCTTTGGTACACAAGTATCTACAAGCATACTGTTGGGATCACCTTCCTAGGTTTCACAAAGCCCAAAGTGTAGGGGAGAAATTATTTTTATTCAATCTCCTATTCATTGGCCAGATCTCTCCTTGAATCTAACCATAAGGCTTGGAAAACCTTTACGATTCAAGTGGATTGAAAATTTGAGAACCAACATACTACACCAAATCAAGTAAGCTCTTGAATATAGAAAGATACAAAAATTATAAGAAACTTCCCAAATTTTCACGACTTGAAGCCAAACAATGGATATAAATTTCTCCTAGGCTACAAAAAACATCATTGAAAAATTAGTTCACATACTAGTGAAAATATCTCAAGATCTGTACAACAATCTAGAAACCCAAATTATGAATATAGAAACCTTTGACAACCATGAATGACATATTAAATCTGCACAAGAGTAGGATCAATACAAAGGAAACATGGAGCACAATACCAAAGCAAACTATGAACACTTGCACAACACAATTTAGTTTTTTAATCATTTTTTCTCAAAAGCACTTTGAAACCAAGTACTAGAGACATTATCTCATCTCATTACTTCAATCCAGCTCATCTTTAGACACTACAACAAAAATAAAGCTCCATGTACTCACGAAACTTCCTAAATATCTCAACTATACATGCACAACCCGCATCAACGCATTTTCCTTTTTTCAAAATTTTCTTAATATCCTCAACATCCTCATCATGCAACAACTTCCATAACACACACTTGAAATCAATGACAACACCAATTAGTAGACTTCCTATTGAAATCAATGAAAACACCTTCACACTTGCAACATTGGTTTCATGGGTAAGTAAGAAGCAGGATTTAGTGTCATTATCTATTACAGAAGTAGAATATATTGCAGCAGTATCATGTTGCACATAGGTGTTGTGGGTAAAGAAAACATTGAAGGATATTAGATTTTCATAGGATAAACCTATTTCTATCATACATGTGTGTCAATACAAGTGCTATAAATATTTCAAAGATTTCATTAATTCATTCAAGAGTGAAATATATCTCATTCTAATATCACTTATCAAGAGAGAAAGTTACACATAATGAGGTGAAGTTGGAGTATGTGCCTACTAAGGAACATATTTATATTTTCACAAAGGCTCTTACAAAATATGCTTTTGAGTATCTTTGGGAGAGGTTAGGGGTTATTTCCCCCCCTTCTTTCAACTATATGCATAAATTGTTGAAACACAAAAATATATTGAGAGGGGGGGATTGAATCAATAGATATTAAACTTTCAAGTCTTAAAACCTTTACCACAAATTGAATCCTTTAGCTCTAAATACGGTGTGAATATTGGAGACTTAAGATGTAGCAACATAAGCATGCAAGCATAAAATCCACAAATAAGACATCCCATAACACATGATATACATGGAAAACCCAAGATGGGAAAAACCATGGTGAAAAAAGCTTATTGAGTCTACTACTAAAATCCAACATCACAAATAATTCCTCTGTTACAAATGTTTTAGGGAACTAACATAAGGAAGCACCAACTCCTTGATTTAGGTGCATTAATTCCAAGGAGACACCAATCCCCTACATAGAGCACCTACTTAGTTATTTGATGACACCAACCAATCATATTTACAAAAAGTATTAAATTTTTTATTACAATTCAATGCTACAACTTATTTGTAATTGCACAAAATTTTTTTGCACTCTTTGCAACTCAGTCTCTACTACTGATCCTAAGTTCTCAGCAACACACCCCTCTACACTTAGAACATTCTCTATTATGTCTTGCTTCTCTACACCTCTTTTCCTTTCTACAATGTCTCATACACCTACACTCACCTAAATGAAAAACTAAATGATGATTTGTGTTGTGTCTAGGTTACACACATATGTGCATTCACTATCTACACTCATAGCTCTTTCTCTACTCTCATGTTCTACAAATACTATACTGCACCAATTTTTGATTGTCTCTCTTTTTCTTGCCGACCTACCATCATAGTCTTGAGATCCTCACCATTTTTCATATCATCTCAAATATTTTTCTAGGTTTTTCTCACCATATTCTTCAACAAGCTACCTATTATTTTCGATCTATACGCCTCCATCAAATTTAAATCTAATCTATTGAATATGGAGTCTAATAAAACATTAAAGATGATATCCAATAAATGAATTTTATTCTTTGAATGATTTGATTCTTATCTTCATGAACATGGCTATCTGTATCATTGAATTGTGTGTCAAATGTCCAATCAAATAGTCGCTAGAATAGTTGAGCAAATTAAATTCATTTTATGTGCATTTACTAGGTGAAATCCTCATTTATATAGACTTGATTGTTGAGTCCTTCATCTTTTAACCTAGACTCAATCTCCAACCTTTGCACCAAGATCCAACGAACTCAATTCATCTTAGCAAGTTTAAAACAATACCATCAAATTTTTCTTCTTTAAATAGGCATTGTTGACTATCACTTATTGCTACATTGAAGGAACCAACCTTTAAGTTCCTTTGATATTATTCTTTCACTCTAATGCCGCTAGAGAATTACACAAGCCCACATTTCCATAGAATTCACAAAAATGATGTGAATTTCCTCATCGAGCAATCAATAGATACTGTCTTTCTACACATCACCTTCCTTCACTATCACCTTTCTAACAGTTCCCACCATCAAAATTTCTAAGGGAAACTAGAACAACTCTCTTTGATATGCAAAAGTCTCCTTGATTTCCTTCATTCTAACTCTCTTGTGTGGGTGGTCACCACTAGCCACATGTAATCCTTGTCATCATGATGTAGCCAACATCACTAGTGTGACATGAAATATCTTTCAATCATATGATGCCACATGTCATCACACATCATCGAACTCTATCATCAACCTATTGGGTCCCACCATGACACCATTAATCTTCCATCGCCATGACTTTAATGTGTCGAGGGGACAAAAAACCTACTCTCTTTGAAAAATTTCTCTCTTTGATAAGTTTCCTTTGACCTACATGTCCATATCATTGCCATCCAATTCACAACAAGGATGTGAATTACTTTATCGAGAAATCTCTCTTTTCCATTTGTCATCGCATGTCACCATACTCCATTGTCACCTTTATTGGATCCCACCTTGTCGGCACGCCAAAGGGACCATTCATCAATTCTTTTCAAAGTTAATCTATCTCTTCAAAAGGGTGCTTTCTCATCTACACCGTCCAATCTATTAAAAGGCACATGACAATTGAGAGTGGGGGATGAATCAGTTGTCACAAAGATTCAAACTTAAAACTTCAACACTTATTAATTGCACAACACTATTCTATTATTAAGTATTGACATGAAACAAAAATAACAAAAAGTAAAATCCACACAATGAACACAACATGTTTACGTGGAAAACCCAATGAGGGAAAAACCATGGTGAGGATTAACTCACAATATAAAGAGGTAGAAAAACTCAATATAGAGGCTCACTACCAAGGGCTCACTACCCAAAAGAGGACTCACTATCCAAATACAAAGGCTCACTACCTAAAAAAATGACCCACTGTCCAACAGGGAGGCTCACTTCCTACTGATACAAAAGAGAAGAAAAGATCCACCACAACAATTTACACACATCTTCAGCCTTGATTAAAAAAATTAGAAACCTTCAGCTCACCACCTTCAGGAATCTAACACAATGAAGTATTGTTGCCTCAACTCACTTTCACACACTTTAGCTCTTTTGATTTGTGGCTTACTTCATCACTTTGCATCACAATCCAATTCTTCACAATTCGACTTGCATTTATACCATCTTCAACCTTAAAAATTTTCTCCAAGGTTGGCCACATATGCCTCATTTCATAAAATTAAACAATGCAACTCAATATTCCCCGCATTGGAAAAGAATGAGAGGACCAATAAAACATTTATCTTAGACCAAAAGATAAATGTCTTAGATCAACACATGCTTCCTTAATTAAATTTACT
>VDFB02314885.1:0-10494 GCA_007258455.2 Sequoia sempervirens | reverse complement strand
TATTAATGTTTTTTCTCTTATAGATATGTGACCCTTATAAGGCACCCCTTACTCTATCTTCCTTTTCAAATTAAATTTTATCATGTCTTATATGTTAGGTTATGGTAGCTTTTACTCCCTACCTTGTATCCTCCTAACAACAAGATTGGGTATAGGAGTTCCAATCCCTCTTTAATAGTTCAAATGAAATCTAAAACTACAACTGAAGTGGAGAAGAATGATGCAATGTCCCTTACCCAGTTTTCCCTAGAATTCACTTGTAGATTAGGTTTACGGTTTCTTATTTTCAAATAAATGTTTTCTTTAATGAAATAATCTTGGTTTGAAATCTACATCTACAATATTAAAGCATTTCCACATACACATATATCTGATAGCATTGATATCTAGATATCCATATACAAATATATCCATAAATGCAATCATGAAAACACATGAGGGATGACATGGAAGGATCCACCTGAAGCCATAATACCTAGTACAAAGGTGGTAACCTACAACCCTCCCCTCTGAGTGACTTGTAACTGCATTCTCTATCCATGTGGATAGATTAGCCTGAAGTCCTTGGCTAAGTTCAAGGGATTGTATCCTACAACCTCCCACTCTAGGGGACTTGTAACTACATTCTCCATCCATGACATCTCCTCAAAAAATTACATGACCTACTGGGGGAAGCCATTTGAGCACTTAGTGGCCTAGGCCTACCACCCCTCCATGGCCACAATGGAATCTTAGGTGGGACCCCCACCCCTCCATGGCGCAACCCTTTCTTTGGGATTAGCGGAACCTTAGGTGGAATTTCCACCCCTCCATGACACCTCCCTACCTAGGGTCCTAGGGGTAGAACCTTAAGTGGGGTTTTTAGGCACCACATGCTCAGGCCCTTCTTCCCAAGTAGGATTACAAACATGGAGAAGATAATCTTTTGGAAATCAAAGACATTTGAATTTATTACTGATTCTTTAAGTCAATAGCAACATCATTATCATCATGATAATACTAAAGAAAACATTATACCAGTAATCAAATTAGCAATATCTATTTCTTATATTCGAAATATGCTAAATATTATTGCTAGGTGAGTACATCACCTGAGTTGTTGTATTTCTTCATTTTTTTTTATGCCCCCTTCAACCTTATACTAGATTGATCATAAGATGAGGATCCATTCATAAATATACATATATCTGATCTATTCATTAAAGTGTCATTGTTACTTGCAAGGCTCAATAATTGTTGCAAGCATCATTATTGCATGATCATATATAATATATCTATATATCCTATATAAAAATATACATATTATTATTCCTAGTTGGTTCCCATAATGATTACTTTGGCACACACACACAAACACACACACACACATACATATATATATATATATATATAATATTAATATATTTGCTACTATACCTAGAAATATCCATTTTATTTCTGTCTTCATTTCCTATTCAAACTTTTACTTTTAAATCTCCTTTTATTTAGAAATCTATTTCTGATTTTATTTATTCCTCCATCAATGCCTTCTTGGTGGTTCATGGATACCCTTTAAATATCTTGCAATTGGAGAGAAGTTGCACCCCTTTTAACAATGGTGTCCTTTGAATGGCCACATCTCCTTAATTGTAGCTCTTAGGAATTATTTTATTTTTAACTTTAAGCTAGCTATCTCCTATAACAATTCAATGCTATGTCAAAGGGACATGTAGCCATTAGTTTTTCATTCACTACTTTTAATTAATTTCCTTTAGTCTTTGTTTCCCTTTTGATGCCTTCAATATAATCATTGTCTTGCTGGGATCTTCCTTTATATTTTATATTGATATATTATAGGTTTATATTTATATGTTTCTTAATGAAATTGTTGTTGCTTATTTCATGGTATTTTACCATATTAATTTCATATTTGTTTATATGTATGTTTTAATATGATTATAATCATAATGATAATTAAGTCATTAGTATTTGTATTTTAATAATAATATTTATAATATTATATTTGATAATTATAATTATAGTATTATCTTAGGTTAATAATAATAATAATAATATTAAATTGCTAATATTTATATTTATTTTTGTAATATATATTTGATTATTTATTTTATTTATTTATTTGTATTTCTATGCTTTGTCTTAGTGTTAAAATATCAGGGACATGACAATCGACCCCACCCAAGATTGCTTTCCCTCAAGCAATCACAACTCAAACCATCTTTTCACATATATTATTGCATTTGGATAATAAGTTAATTTGTTAGTGCCTCCCAACCCCATAGGAATTTTGAGAGACAACATTTTCATAGTTTAAGCATAAAGTAAACACAATGATGAGCTCCAAGAATCAGAAATTAAAGCAGACAACCAAGTAGCTCAACACAAATTGGAAAATATATGCAAAATCTCACTTCAACATGCTCAAATTTGTCCCAAACCCTTTTGAAACTCTCCAGAATTGTTATGTGACCACATACCAAATAAGATTGAGTTTCTGTAGTCTCAAGATTCATTGGGTCACGAACTTCCATAGCATATTTGGCTTCCTTTAATGAATTCATCATTATTTCAATCTTTGGACCAATTAGTCCTCTGAACTCACATGCTCTTCCTACAATCCTATCATTTTCATGCTTCAAGCTCCTTATTTTGTCAAGTAGAGATATTACTTGACCTTCTTGCTCACCAACATTGCTAGCTAATGGATCAAAAGCATTAGAAATGGTAGCCAATTATTTTTCAAGATCCTTCACCTTCTTCTCATTGTCTTTAGTGAATTTGAACAAAATCAAACATGACTTATAGGCCTTTCCACCTTCAGATATAAAATCTTGAATATTCTTCATACAAGTGGCTAACAGAGTTTTATCCTTAGCAATCACTTCTTTCAACCAACTAAATATTTTTCCATCAAAATCCTTTTGCTCTTTAACCATGGATGATTTCTCAAGAGACTCAAAATGAGTACTTACAAAATTTATGGGCTTCTTTAGTTCATCGGAAGAGGAACTGGACAGATCCTTAACATGAGTTGGTATGATTTTCTCTAGAAATCCAGATGCAAGACTTAATAATTGACTGTCCTCCATGTGAGACTTCAGAATCTTCTCACTGGCCTTAGCTTGTGCAATTGATGCAACCTTCATTATCTGAATTGGGGATAAGGTGGATAGATTGATCAGGCCTTCAACCAATTCAGGATCAAATTCTTCATGTTGATCCACCAGAGATTCCTTTACTTCCACTGGCATTTCCTTAACTTGAACCTTTTCTTCTTCAATCTCTTATTCTTCAGTAATTGTTTCTTGATTGTCTTTAGGAGCTTCAACTTCTTCATTTGGCATCTTTGTTTCTTTAGGAAATACAACCTTAGGCACTTCAGTTTCCATAGGTGCTTCTGTGTTATCCTCATCAAGAGGAATCTAATTATTCATAGTATCTTCATTTAATGCCTCATTTAACGAATTAGATACAACATCTTCAACATTCACTTCTTCAACATTGATCTTGTTTCTTGACAGAAATGCTTCAAGAATTTTCTTGGTTTCATTAGCAACAACATCGGTTTCACTGATCATAAGTTTGTTCACCCTTGTTTTGCTTCTAAATTCCTTCTCGGCTTTGTCCAAGAGTGAATTCATCTCCTCAATAGACATTTCTGGACACAAGTCTGCAAGAATTCTCTTTCTCATATGCTCTTCTTCTATCCTAACATTTACTCTTCTTGCCTCCAAAACATCATACAAACTCTTAGGTAAACTAGACATAATTTCAACAAGAACTTTATTGAAAATATTCAGATGTTTTGTTGTTGCTTCCTTAAGAATTCTTTGACCTGTTCATCAAAAAATTTATACCATTTGAAGAGGGGCTTGAATTCTTCAACTGTCATAGCTGGTATGCCATTTTTTGCCTTCTTTGCCTTTTCTTCCTCACTAGAAGATTTCCTCTTCATTTCTTTCATAACTTCATTTGACTCAGTCTCCTCACTTTCTGAGAAAGTTTCATAGGTTCTTGAGGTCTTGTTCTTGTTCCTCTTACCAGAACCCTCGTCTTGGGTTTGCACATGAACTAGCTTGGTTGCAGGAGTGGATAGGGATGTATAACTCCTTGTTGATCTAGTATGGGCAGAGGATCCTACCAAACTAGCAGATTTGGTTCTTGCTAACTCTTTTCCTGCTTCAACTTCATCTCTCTTCCTTCTGGCTTCTTTCAATTTTTCTACAGGTATTCCCATGCTCTCTGCAAACACTTCCACTTCTTTCCTTACTCTTCTGACTATCTTTGGCTTTTGTAATTGATCATGGAATTGCATGCTCTTTTCTGCATAAGATCCAAACCTTTCTTCTACCGAATCCAGAGGCATGCTCAACAAATGTTTTGCATACATTTTCAAGATGTTCTCCTCGACTTCATATCCCATAGGCATAATCCATATCATTCTAGGATCAACGAATTCCATATGGCATTGATCAATATCTACCATGAAATAGATTGTATCTTTGTACTTCTCTACAATTGAGGCAAGAATTTTTTCTGTTGCATGCATCATATTCTAAATTTTTTTGAAGTACCCCCAGAGGGTAGTGTTTCTGGTTTGACGATCACCCATTCTAAACAATATGTCTCTTATATGCACAACTACAAGCTGATTAATTTTCCAATGAACTTTCCCAACACTTGGAACCTCACTCATGAAATAAAAGAACAAACATAACAACAAATTACCATACTTAAAAGAGTTCTTTTTGTCTTTCTTAATCTTACCCAAATTCTCCATCAATTGACTTCTAAGAAGCTCACACAAGTCATAATCTATATTTTCTTTTACCATCTGATAGGCTACATAAATGGCTATACTGGATACTGAATTATCCTGGCTAGAGTGGTAGACCTTGTAGCCAATGACCATTGATACAAATTTCACAAGACTTCAACAATATCTTCGATTGTCATTGCCCTTCTATCAAATTGTGCACCTGTTGCATCAGTAACCTTCTGATTCTTTACAAATTTCAAAACTGACAGTCCACTGGAGGAATTTAGACTTGTGACAATGCTTATAGCCTCTTTCATAATCTTAAAAGGTATATTCAACCACATGAACTCGACATGAACTCGGATCAAGATATATTGTACCCATTTTCTTTCCTCAAATATGGGAAATTTCACAAACTATGTCAAATTCTTCTCTTCTAGGTGAATTCATCTCCAATTATATGGTTGGAATACAAACTCATCATTTGTGAGTTTCCTAATTCTTCAATATTGACATGTATGTAAGCCCTAATGTCTTTAGTGTGCAAGAATCTGTACAATACAAATGAAAATGCACCTAGGGGCTCGGTCTCAATAGAATTATAAGGATGCCACTTGAACTTTGGATAGGGTCTATCCTTAACTTCAACTACCAATGGAGTGGTCATTTTTACAAGTTCACAAATTCACTAGTTTTTTTGATAAATACCTTTTTGTCGGATTAGAGTTTTGATCGCTGAATCTTCTTCACACTTGAAACTTGCCACAACTCAACAAAGTTTGCTCTAGGGCTCTCCAAACTTATTTCCTCCAAAATGAAAAGTGACAAATGAAGGATATAAAATGACTTTTTATCGTTCACACAACTAACCCTTTTTGTCACAATAAATGCTTTTACCCTAATTTATCTGGTTACCCTATTTCCAAGCACTGAAATAGATAATTCTTCTAGAGATCTCCAATACTATATGATACTATCTCTAATTGGTTGAGAAACGTTTGAAAGGAATCTATGCACTTAGTGGACTTATTCACATTCCGGTGTTAGTTACCGGTAGGGGGTTAAGAGATTTTCTTGACAGCTACCCTAGGCCAAAGGCCTAAAACTAATTCCTAGAGGAATTACCAGAAGCAGATTCTAGTGCTGGAACATTTCCTTCAATAGAGGGATCCTTCTTCACCCATTTATTCTGCATTTTCCTCCTGATTACATCTGTAGTGAATTTTCCTTTTCCCTTAACATCCTGTTGTATGTTTTATTTTACCAGACCTCTTTTGTTCCAACAAAATCTAGCATTGTGGACAAATTTGTTGCAATTGTAACACACAACATTTCTCTGTCCAGACCTACTGTCCCACTGAGTTTGTCTTGATCTACATTGGTTAGCAATATGCCCAAGTCTATTGCATGCATAGCATCTAAAATCTCTATGAAAGTTGTTCATCACAATTCTGCATTCACTTAACTTATGACCAAACTTATTACAATTAAAGCACTGACCTAAGAATGATGGTCCACTAGGATTCATCCTACTTCTACACTAAGAAGCCATATGGCCAAATTTATTGCAAGTAAAATAGTAACCATTGAATCTTTGAGCATTTTGTTGTCTTACTAGATTCCTTCTAGCTCCATTCATCTGATTTCCTTGCTTGAATCTCCCTTGTTCGGAATTCCTTTTTCTAGTTCTGGAAATTTCTCCTTCTTCATATCCAAGACCTCGCTTGTCACCATCAGTCCTCTGACCTTTAATCAGTTCATCAAGCTTGGTTGAGCTTGCTCTGAATTTCTCCTTGTACTCATTTGCAGCAATAAGTTCATTTCTGAGATCATCAAGCTGTTTTTCAAGAACTTCCTCATTGTTTTTAGATTGTTCCAATTCATTGTCCATTCAGTTGCATTCTTTAGATTTTTCTTTCAAGGATTGGGAAAGCTTTTCTTCTTTCTTCTTTCTATCTTCAATTTCCTTGGTCATTTTCATCATGATAGATTCCATCTCATGCTTTAGAGCACATTTTCTCTGGAAAACCTTTCACATTCTTCTGTTTTCTCTTTCAAGGCATGACTCAGTTGTTCATCTTCCATGCTTCTATTCTTATTCTTAAGTTGATCACGCAATTCCTTTCTTTTCTCCCTTGATTCATTGATTTTGTCTTTCAATGACTGAATGAATTTCTCTACATTCTCAATATTTTCCTGCAGTTCCTGGTTCTCAGATTTTGACTAGTCAAGATCATGAAGGCCACCAAAAGTTGTTCTTGAAGATTGCTTGTATCCATTGAAATTTTTTTCCAAGATCTCCCCAAGCTGTTAGATTTCTTTTGAGGAACTAGCTCTGATACCAATTGTTGGAAACAAGCAACACTGAGAGGGGGGGTGAATCAGTGTTCTACAAAAAATAACTTTATTATTCTGATCTTTAACCCACTTAAAACATTCAATCAAGAAAAGTATGCAAGAATAGAAAGATAACAACAACAACACCATAACACAAGGATTTTTAAGTGGAAACCCTGTTAGGGGAAAAACCACGGTGGATGGCCAATCCACAATATGATCTGAGTATACCCAAAAAGAAGTTTACAATATGGGAATGCACTTGCATTCGGGCTCACTCTCAAAATAGAAAGGAACAATGCCTTATAAAGATTTGGATTAGATCCAAGAGAATGAACTGAGAGAATAGCATCTACAAATACTTGATTATAGTTCTGGTTAGGCTCAGTAGTCGATCTTCTATCCTTCTAACTAATTCTACACTTCTGCTCTGCTCTGCTCTAACTCGCACCACAAAATCTATAATGCACAAGTGAAACTATGCATAAATCGCTCAATCACCCTTCTGCTATTTGCAACACACATCGACACACCTTCTACATACACAAAATGATATAATTGAACATTTATATATATCCGGGACTAAGAATTTAATTGCAATAGTCAACTTCAATAAAAACTTAAGAATATTTACAACTGTCAGCTCAAATCACGAATAATATTCAATGTGCACCCACAACAATTGGTCACAACTTAGCTCATACCCAAATCAAGATGATCAAACAAAAAGAAAATTGAGTAAACACTCCTCGAATATCCATGACACTTAAAATCATCCGGATCAGCCACAAAATATTGATGAACAAAAAGATATCCAACCGGATCTTCAGACTTGCACATAACTTGATGCGAGGCACTAAGATTTTCGGATAGTACAAGAAATATACTGATCAACCTCCCTTGAGATCCACAATTCAAAATAACAACAAAAAATCTACATGAGAATCGAAGAACACAAAACTGTTGAATGCACTATTCTTCCTTGACTATTTTCAATTTGTCTGCCAGTAGGAGCAAATGATGACTTGCGGATCCAATCACCGACTAGGGTTTCCATCAATGACAACACCAAAGTATATTTGTAGTGTCTCTTTCCAACAGGAACCTTAGGTGGACTTGCCACCCCTCCATGGCACCTCCCTACCTAGGGTCCTATGGGAAGAACCTTAAGTGGGGTTTTTAGGCATCACATGCTCAGGACCTTCTTCCCAAGTAGGATTACAAACACAAAGAAGACAATATTTTAGCAATCAAAGAAATTTGCATTTATTACCAATTCTTTAAGTCAATAACAACATCATTATCATGATGATAATACTAAAGAAAACATTACACCAATAATCAAATTAGCAATATCTATTTCTTATATTTAAAATATGCTAAATATTATTGCTAAGTGAGTACATCACCTGAGTTGTTGTATCTCTTCATGTTTTTTTGATGCCCCTTCAACCTTATACTATATTGATCATAGGATGAGGACCCATTCATAAATATACATATATATGATCTATTGCTCAATAATTGATACAAGCATCATTATTGCATGATCATATATAATATATCTATATATCCTATATACACATATACATATTATTATTTCTAGTTCGTTCCCATAATGATTAATTTCGCATATATATATATATAGTTGATTCCCATAATGATTACTTTCGTGTATATATTTATTTCCCCAATAATTAATTATATATATATATTTTATAATTATATATATATATTTTTCCCTAATAATAATATATTAATATATTTGCTGCTATACCCAAATATATCCATTTTATTTTTGTCTTCATTTCCTATTCAGACTTTTACTTTTAAATCTCCTTTTACTCATAATCTATTTCTGATTTTATTTATTCCTCTATTGATGCCTTCTTGTTGGTTCATGGATATCCTTTAAATATCCTGCAATTGGTGAGAAGTTGCACCCCTTTTAACAGTGGTGTCCTTTGAATGGCCACGTCTCCTTAATTGCTGCTCTTAGGAATTATTTTATTTTTAACTTTAAGCTAGTTATCTCCTATAATAATTCAATGCTATTTCAAAGGGACACGTAGCCATTAGTTTGTCATTCATTGATTTTAATTAACTTCCTTTAGTCTTTGTTTCCCTTTTGATGCCTTCAATATAATCGTTTCCTTGTTGGGATCTTCCTTTATTTTTTATATTAATATATTATAGGTTTATATTGATATATTTCTTAATGAAATTGTTGTTGCTTATTTCATGGTATTTTACCATATTATTTTCATATTTGTTTATGTATGTTTTAATATGATTATAATCATAATGATAATTAATTCATTAGTATTTGTATTTTAATAATAATATTTATATTTATTTTTGTAATATGTATTTGATCATTTATTTTATTTATTTATTTATTTTTCTACGCTTTATCTTAGTGTTAAAATCTCAAGGACATGACAAATGATCCCTTCTTATATTTTTATAGATGAAACTTATCAGTTTATTTGAATTTCTAGATTATTTTTATGTATGTTAATCTTGGTGATACAAATCTTAGAAAAATATGAGGTCTCATACGATACCCATACACTCTGACCATAGTAGAATTCCCATGCAAGTACCAATATGCCCTATTGTGTTTAATTCCCAAATATGGTGTAGACTATCTTTTGGCCTTAGGAGATTGAGTATTTCCTTAGGAAATCTTTGTTGATCAACACCTATGTATATTATAATTGTTTTAATGAATCACTCCTCAAACACCACATAATTTGTATTGTGGAAATGCATGTCCAAATATATGTCCAACACTAAACTAGGATAGGGGTTCCCTTGTAATCTTTAGACTAATTCGTAAGTCCTTATCCCAAATCTTTCTTGTACCATACCAAAAATGTGGCATAGCAGGGAATACTATCTCAATTAAACCACACTCCCAATAGTCTTGACTGCAACTATTTTTTTATGCATTTCATCTGCAATGAATGTTGCAAAATCAATTTCCCTATTTATTTCAATGTTTTGAATGTCTATAACTATCATCATTAAAGGGATGAGGATATGTTCCTTGACATTCATACACAAAAAATGACACAAGGCATGATAATTTTTGATGAATTAGTCCTTGAAGAGGTATTCATTGAATTTCTCCATCTATGTATGAATAAACCTAATAGGTCTCATATCAATACCTATAACTCTATGTTTTGGCAGCCAATTCACTCTATAGATAACCCTATCCTTTTTGATATTCTTTATTTAGCACATTGAAACTTATGGTTTTGTTGATAGCTAGATTCAGGTTAAAAGCATCTATTATAAAGATCTTGTCAATTCTTATCAATTCACCCCCATTGATTACAATAATGTTCCTAGTATTTTCATTGTAACTTTATGCTAAAGATATGAGAAAA
>VDFB02314883.1:0-15868 GCA_007258455.2 Sequoia sempervirens | reverse complement strand
TTTGAAGAGTAGATGGTTTATCATAAAATCCTAGCATTTCTTTCAAGGCTTCATCATCTTCAAAGTATTCCCATGATGGTTCACAAATCATATCAGGCAACTCAGGATGCTTCAAGGTGAGATTGATTTTAGGTTTACATGTGATGGTGTTGATGTTTAATGAGGGTCTTTTTTTTGCTTGCATTATCTTAGAAGGACAATATCCCAAATCACTTTTTTTTTCTTGTTTGTTAGGTTCCACAGGAACATAGATGCCTTGTTCTTTCTTTCTACATCCTTTTCCACTATAACCCAATTGTTTCATAAGTTCATAACCTCTCCCATAAATTTTTTCCATTTCTTTTAGGTTTGGTGGTTTTCGGTAATCTATCTCATCAAAATTAGTGGAACCAATGGAAGTGGGGATGATAATGGATTAAGTGCTATCACACCCACTTTGAAGCCTTCCAATCAAGGATAACCCTAGAGATCTCAATGCAAAAGAGAAAGAAATCTCGCAACAGGGTTGTCCTAGGGGCTAAATATGATCTAATGAGGGGTTCACCACCAAGTTTAGACTTGGAAAAGATAATGAAATGCTAGATGAAATGCAAAATGATAATTGTATGCAAAATAACACTAAATGACCTAGAAAATTGAATGAAATAGTATAGAAAGCTACAAAATAGAATGTGTGCACCTGGGAATCTAGAGAAGGCTAGATGGAGATTTGGAACATTAAAAAATATGCTTTTAATTTTGACTGGGACTCATTCACCAAGCTGGGAAAAATCAATCTAGTTTCTGGAAAACTGTGCAAGAACAGGTTTTAGACAAAAGGGTATTTGAATATGCAAAATCTAGAAAACTGACTGGAGCTAGGACTCATTCTTCAAAAGTGGCAGATTAGTCCAGTTGGGATTTTCTACAACTTCAAAGCTGATCCTACTCCTCTATGTCTGCTCTATCTTTCCTAATTGTTTTTCGGATTTGAATCTCTGTGTTGGTGGTTTTTACTGTAACTAGGTTGGTCTTCTAATCTACCTATGGAATTACCAATTCCAATCAAGGGAAGCTCAAAGGACCTAGACCAATTGATGAGGATTTTAAAGACCTCCTACACTTTGTGCTCTATAAGACTTCGGAGGGTGATCCCTTAATGCGTTTACAACCTTTGCACCATTATCATAAATGACATTAACAATAATAGATAATCTCATTTAACAACTCAACATAATAGAATAATACATAATAGAATTGGTTGTTCATCAATAATATCAACTATTTGGAGCATGAGATAATTACATAACATTGGGATTTAAAATGATTTTGAATTTATAAAATGTTTCTGAGATGCACTAAGCTGCAAGATAAATCATTGCCTAATTTTGGGCAATGGAGTCAAACACATAAAAAGAATTCATCAGCAAATGACATTCAACCAGTGGATTTAAATTGTTAATGCTTTGCATCAACTGTTAGTGTCTTACACCAACAATCCCACTTCTATTATCAATCAAATTCTCCTTACCAAATCCAACCTACACACTTGAAATCACTGTTATCTACTCAAAGTATTTAACCATTTCTTTGAAATAGACCCATAAACAAATAACACAATCTCATGAAATTTGAGATGACAAACTCAAAGATACTTTGTATTATTGAATTCATATGATTAAACTGTACAAGTATGGAGACAATTTGAAGATATTCATGAATGTGCTGACACTTTCATAATTTATTTGCATAAACTAGTTGTATTTGCTCATGAAATCAGAAATTACAGCTTACAGACTCAAGAAATGACTCAGAACTTGACATTTTCTATCTACCCAACCCCATACAAAATCTCAGAACCTTCAATAATGAGAAGAGAAGAGAAGAAATAGAAGAAGAGAAGATTCTAGAAGAATCCCTAAAGTTGATCCAGAGATGCCATTTGGAATCCTCTTCACTGTTGATCCATAGTAGAAAATCCTCTCTCTTCTCTTTGCAACAAACCTTGCCTCTCAATCTGCCTTTGCTGTTAGTTTCCAAGCAACCAAAAAAATCACCATGTGATGGAATTCCCCATTTACTAGCTGCTGTAAAAAATGCCTCTCTGCTTGTGAAAATTATGTTTTGCTCTCTTTTCATTGTGGCTACACTTTAATTTTATCTTTCAACACATTATATTTGCTAGTTCACTTTACCCTCAACAAATACTTCACCATGCTTTGCCTTATTTTCACTTACCAGCCAATGAGATACTCGAGCATAAAGTGAATATTAAATTCACTTTATTCATATCTCATTTACATTTGAACCCAAAAAAAGTAAAATGTTTACTTTACTGCATCTCCAGAAATTCTTCGTGCCATTCTATTTTATCCTCCAGCCAAGAGAGTGAATATTTGTTCACCTTAAAATATAATCCCCATGTCACTTTACCATTTAAATATTTCCCCATAATATTTCATTTCACGGAAAGAAAATAAATGGGCCCACCCCATTATGTGCCCCTTAAAAATAAAATCAACGTGCAAATAAAAGGTTATAGAAGTTTTACTTTTATAAAAAACAAAATACAAAACTTAAACCAACAGCCCCTTTTAAAATTCAACTGGGCACGCGAGAAACTTATTCCCATGCCTTCATTTTCCTGATGGGCCCACATGCCACGTGGCACCAACCCGCCATTTCATGGGAATTAACCTCCTTGCATCTTGGGATTGTGATTTCACGGGGGATGGTGAGGATGAGGTTGGATTTCAACTTTTATTCTCCTCCGTTGATCTACATTTTGCATCTTTTACTCTTCACAGTTTACCCTAATTTTTCATCTTGCTCGGTTGCTCTGCTTCAATGGTGGCATCATTTACTTGAAAATTTATGAGGTTTTCTTCAATAGCCATCAAGCTTTCTTGCTTTGAAATTTCTGAGGGATTCTCACCCAAATCTCATCCTATTGTTCGCTGCCAACATATCATTTGTTTTAAGGATGCTAAAATATCTTCACCAGATCCATTGTAATGCATACTCTACAACCATAATGTCCTCTAAAAATGCATTCAAAGGATGCCCAGCCAACAAAGTCATGTGCCATTTCTCCTAGGGATAAGGCCTCAAGATTCCATATGAATCGACCTCTATTCATTGTGGCATTCCCTTGCTCTACATTTTTTATAGTTTCTAAAGCATTTTCAACAAATATATTCATATTTTTCACTTGGTTGGTGGCGCCTCTGTGTCTATAGGTCGATGCCCTTGAGACCACATTATTTGAGTGAGTTTGTCAAATAGTTCATGCCTGCTCTATCCTCCTTTCTAGGCACCCTTCTAATAGCTTTGAAAGATCCTAAAGCCATTAACAATCCATTTTGCTTTTACCAGCATGCTGGATGCTTGATTTTCACTCTCCAAGTGCACTGGCTCCATTACTTACATTTTATTTTAAGTTTCTTTTAAAGCAATTTCAATAATCCATTTAGTGTGTATGTTGTGTTGTAGTTGGGGCATTCATTTAAAATTTTGTATTGCTACTTTACCTGGCAGTGTTCTCTCTGTTTCATGGTTGTGTTGCAAGTTTCTAAATCCTCAAATGCTTTACTTGAGTGTCATTCTTTGTGCCTTTGGATAATAGCCATCCCCAAATGGTTGCATTTACTTAAAGGCTTTTGAATTTTTAATAAATGCATTTTGGTGTACTTGTTGCGAGTGAATTCTCCCTTCAGTCTGGCAATGTTCTAAGTGTGCCACCATGTATTTTCTTGACAATTGCATTTACAAAAAACTTCTAAGAGCCCCAAGTGCGCCAGGCTGGACATGCATCTTCCTTAAATGGTGCTTATCCTCTTACATTTCAAGCATAGTCAATTAAATTTGCATCGGTCTATTCCATTTTGTATGTTTACCCTTTCAAGGTACAAGATTATTGCTACTCCCACTAATCTTCCAACACCTTCTCTTAATTATTTCATCAAGCCTCCTCACTCCATCTGCATTCCATTTGTGTATGCACTGGCCCGTGGGGTCTGCAACTTCTTTAGCTAGCAAATGCCTTTGCTTGAAGGTTTCAAGAGGCATTTCAATGAATCCATTTTGGTGAATGTGTTGGCAATAAACTGAATTCATAGCATTCTTGCATCTCCTTTGAAATGTGAAATTGAGCCCCTCATTAAGCATGTTGGCTGCTAATTCATTGTGCTCTAAGAGGTATCTATAAACTTGCTACAAACTACACCCTCCGCTCTGCATAATAGTGGCCTCTTGCTTTCATATAAGGCTTGAGCTACTTCATCTTTATATTTTCCAAAGGCTTCAAAAAGCCTCTCAATGCATTCACTTAATGTGTATACGCAACAATCATAGGATTCCCTGAGATTATGTTTATTTGGGCTTTTCCACACAGGCCACAAGCTTCCTTATGCTTCCAACTTACAGACCCTCTCCTTGGTGCATGATAGTGCAAGATCAATTCTTTTATATGCCACCATGTTATCAAAAATTTGAACAAAGATTAGCTTGATAAAAATTGCTCACACAACATTATGTGGTTGTTCAAACAACCGAGCAAGAGTACATAATGTTATGACATTAAATCCATGGTGACCCTAAACAAAACGCCATTTCTATTCAAGACTTTGCCATTGTCTACTGCATCTCTGAGATAAAATTGTCCCTTGTTTGGTATCACTTTCTTTTTGATAGCATGACCTTCAGACTCCATACTTGAAAAGTGAATTTCACTTTGTATTTTAAATCTTGGAGGCAAACAAAATTGCAATGGTGCAAAACATGTTGGGCCCCATGTGGCTCAATTAATTTTTTTTTTTGTTTTCAAACAATTGTAAGGCTCAATTTCATCTGTCACTACTTTTGAATGCATCATAAGTGATAACATGAAATGGGTTTCCATTTGAATATGTTTTCTGGCACATTTGAAAAATGGTGAGAATGGGTCAAGTTGGCTCCAGAATCAACCTGGAAAACTAGGCAAACGACCTTATGGAGTCCTAAAAAATTGCAAGCATGTAGCCATTGGTCCAGAGATTTGAATGCAACAAACAGTTCAAAAGAAGGAATCTCGAGGTGAAAGTTATTAACTAGCAAAGTTGCCCTCTCAGACTTTTCTGCAAATGTAGCTGTTCTAAACCAATTCAAACACATGAGATTACCTTGTTGCAAAAATACCAAATCAACTCTTGAGGGCTTACCACTTGAAACATAAGCACAATTGGGGACATTGAACACGTGTGCAAGAAGAATTAGCTCGAATCATTGCTGATCAAAAGATATGAGCTGTCAAAGTTGACCACCTTGAAATGCTGTCAAGAATGCAACTACAAAATTGGAGAAATTGCATTTGGTTTTGATATGCTAAAAATAGCAAATCAAGTCATGAAGCTTTGAAAACTGACATGTGAGGTCATTAGGCATGGAGAATGCAAAACAACACTCAGTTTGGAATAACAATCATTTGGTTGCAAAATCCAAGCTCAAACGAGAGGCAACTTTGCAAAACTGAAAGTTTGCAAATAGCAGAAAAGTGACAAAACCCTCCAACTTCACCTTTTCAAACCCTGACAAATCTTATCACCGGAAGCTAAAAACTGACACACACACTCACATAGGACACATGAGTGTTTCTGCAAAGGTATTTTTCTTAGAAATCAATGGGCTTCAAATTATGACCCTCCAAAGTAGGTCATTCGAGAAAGTTCATCAGGTGCACTTCTGAAAGTGCAGAGGAAATTTTTTGAAATGGGCATCTCAAATTTGAAAAATTTGAGAATTCCAACACTCTGATTTGTAACCTATAGGTCTTCTCCAAGGTTCTCCAAGGCTTGATGACAACTATGAATAATTTGCAGCTTTTCTCCAATCTTTCTCCTTAGGAAATATGCAACCTAAACCTACAAATTACACACAAAGGAGAGGGGAAAATGTTGTGGGGTTAGTGGATAGGGATTTTCCTTGGTCAAACCCCATTTTTCAAATCAATCCTTGAAATGAAATCAAATATGAATGGAGAATGATGAATGAACAAATGACATTGTTGCAACTCACCAAACCCTAGCAATAAGGTGCTGTAAATATGCTTGAAATGGTTGCAATGGATGTGGTTCTTGACTCTTGCTTGAATGACGTTGATCTTCCATGAAACACTTGCTTGAATCATAAACCCTACATCATAATTGTTAGCACAATAACAAACATGAATGATGAAATATTTGACATGATTAATGCTTGAAGAATGCTCTAAAATGATTGATAATATGCCCTTGAATGCTCTTGAATGCTCTTATGAATGCTTGAATGCTTATTAGATTGCTAGGTGAAAATTTGAGTGAAAGAACCTTGTATTTCTACCAAATTATGAAAGAATTCCCAAAATTAGAACACTACAAGCCAACATCAGATGATCTAGAATAATAAAATTCTGCCAGAAATTTGAATTGATTTTGATTTTTGGCCACATAGAACTCATTCACCCAAGGTGGTGAATGAGTCCCATCTGACATAATGTATGGGACCAAAAACCAAAAGTGCTAAGAAATGTGTGAAAACAGGTCCGAGACCCAAAAATATAAGTGGGACCTATTTGCCCAAGGTGGTGAATGACTCCTAGATCACTAAATCTAGATCACACAATCCAGAAACACCTAAATTATGTTTTGCTAATAATTGGTGTCGTGATTATCCTTGAAAAGATGCAATAAATGAGGCTTTTGGATGCAAAATAGGGCGAATTAAAGCATAAGAAAGCTCAATTATTAATGACAAGCCTAGAGAAGTGTGAAAGTGTGTTACAACACTTTACAAAACTCTAAATAAGGCAAGATTAAGGTTGATTTTGATTAAAAATAGGTTTATTAGGTTTAATTAATTAATAAAACCCTAGAAAGGTGTGAAAGTGAGTTCCAACACTTCACAAAACTTTAGCAAGGTACCATTTAAATCCATTAGTTCACAAAGGCCCAAGACCTAATGTGAATGTGTAAACAACATTATAACACTAAATCGAGGCAACATTAAGCCTATCTAGATGATCTCACAATACTAGTTTACAATTTTTGGCCAAACTAGACACTCAACTGATTTTTTCTAACTAAATTTTCACTTTCGGGAACCTATAGTGGATAAACCGTGAGGAATTTGAAGATGATGCAAACTAGTGATGGGTATGTGTAGGATCATCATGGAAAAAACAAGTCCTTAAGTGGCAATAAAATTAAAAAAAATAGAGTTAGGCAACTTTACTAAAAATTTTGAATAAGTTATCTATATTATTTCAAAAATATGTAAGAATAGAATTTGTAGCAAATTGAATGTAGTTTCTAAACTACTAGGTTTATGTAAAACAAAAATTTATGAAAATTTAAAATTTCTAAATGCAATAGTACTAAATTTCCCTTGGGGAAAATAAGAAGTGTCCGTCTCCAATCAATCTAACCACAATTAAATAATGTATTATTTTTTATGATATTTTGATATAAGTAGAGGACCCATGTCTCCATGTGATGGCTATTTTTGCATTACTTTTTTTTTCCAAGTAAATAATTAATTATGAATTTTTTATTACAACTCTTTAAAAAAAAATATAAACCCTTTGTATGTCTAACCACTTTTAATTTTGTCAAAACTTGATGATTTTTTTAATTTTTTTAATCCTATAGTATGTGAAGCATAGAAATGACATGTGTTTCAAATTCAAAATGTGATATTGTTTGAAAAGCTATAGATGTTTTTCAATCAGCCTATCAATCGACTTTAGTCGTAATTCAAATATAAAATGAATAATAATAATTTATTAATTCAAAAGTAAAACATAATTTTATATTGGTGGAAAGTTGAGAATATCCTTTAAAAACTCCTTTTTTCGCTTTCATAAATTTTGGTAAAAAAAAGTCGCCACCACATACCCTACACATACCCATCACATCGCCACTTTTGGCCCATCAAGGATCCCTCGCACATACCCTCCTAATTTATGACATTTTGTCTATAGATTGTAAATATATATTTTTTAAATTTTGAATTAGATTGTAGTTTTGTTTTTCCATCTCCTTTGAAAAACTAGTTTTTTCTTATTAAACACCATTTTTAAGGAGTGACGCTTCACCATATACAACATAATTTTTTTTTTCCATGAAGGATAAAATTCTATTCTTTTTGAATTTGGATTTGTAACTACAATATATAGTGCTTCCAATTGGTTTCATAGTGTTTTATTGAATATTTTTTCCTTAATCAAGTTTCAAAGTCAAAGCAATTACAATTCAGACATAGGTGGACCATATACAACATAACTTTTTTTGTATGTATCAAAATTCATTTTTTTTTTGTTGGATCAAGGACATCAATATCTAGTGCACACATATTTTTTATTTATTTATTTTTGATAATATGCTATTTTTCCACGTGTAGAACAAAGAGCTTGATTTTTGGTGAAAAACCTATGTTTAATCAAACTAAAAAACCAAATACATAATAAAACCAAAACATATTAAAATTATATTTGTTGGATAACTCGTTTTGAGGACTACAATCATCTAGTTGGGTATGTGAAGTCTCCTCCATTTTCATCCTCAACTCGATCTTTGAAGGGAAAAATTCTAGAGTTTTTTGGTGCCAGAGGGGGAGAAGGGGTGAAAAGGGGGGTTCGAGCAAACATAGGTTTGAGCAAGCCACCCTTGGAGGTTCACTTGAACCAAGGTTCACTCAAACAAGGGTACGCTCAAACCAGGGTTCAAGTGAACCCCCTTTCCACAAACCTTTTCTTTTCTTTTTTTCTCAGGAAATGTGGGACCCAACATTTAATGGGTTCACTTGAAGGGGGGTTCTAGCAAACCCTCTTTGGGTTCACTCGAACCAGATGTTCATTCAAACCTACAAAAACCATTTTTTTTTGCATGGGGGCATTTTTTACAACTTTTCCTTCCTCACTAGAATTGTAAACTAGTTTTGTGGTTTTACCCATCTCACAAGGAGAACCCAAACAAGCTAGGAAAAGTAGAAGGGATACTTTTTCCATGAATCCAATTAGTTGTATAGCTTGTGTCATTTTCAAGGGTAGGTGAGGTAGATTCTTGTGAGTTTTCTTCTAAATTATGCATTGACATTACCATTGGTTTCTTTCTTTTTTCATTTTTTTTTCTTGTGATTATGTATTCTCCCATAAAAGGTGTGAACTCCTAGGAACCCCAATCATCTTCCAATAACTTTGAAACCATTTCCATTTCTTGTTTATCTTCTTCCATAGGTTCTATGTTGGATATTGGAATTAATGTGTTTAGAGGACTTCTAGTTCCTTTTTCAACTTGTAAACAATTTTAAGGCTTCGGGTCTATTTCCATTTGTTTTAATTTATTGTTGTAGACATACTTCATTATACGATGAAGAGTTGAATGTACTGCATGCATCTCATGAATCCAAGGTCACCCTAATAAAAGATTGTATGAAAGATTATTAGGAATTACATGAATAGGAGTTTGCAATCTTGATAGCCTTTCCAACTTTAGTAGGTAAAGTAATCACCCCCAACAGTTGTTTTCCTATATTATTGAATCCTTGAATCGACAAGAAATTAGGTTGAATTTTTGACTTATCCATACCGAGTTTATCCAAAAGTGTCACACTACACACATTAAAAGCAAAACCATTGTCAACAAGGGTTCTTTTTATTCCTAACCTATTATGGATATCAATTATCATGAAGGAATCATTTCTCTTTCTTATTTCCAAAGGAGGTAGCTCATGTTGATGAAAGTTAATGTCTGCATTAACTGTATTCATTCCTTGTATGAGAGCTACCACATTGTTTGCATTTGTACTAGAGGGAACCATTACTTGTTGCAAGGTAGTTTGAAGCATCTAGTGTGATAATTAGGTGAATTCTAAATTAGGTCCCATAGGGATATCTTTGTAGGAGTATTCTTAAGTTGTTCAACAAGATCATATTCCTTCCCACTATGTGAAGGAAAACATGGAGTACTAGGCAAGATGGGATTAGGAAAAGGTAAGGTTGTTGGGGTTGGTTCCAAATTTTTTTGAGTGTTATATGTATGAGATATGGTATTATAATTGGATTGCTGGGTATGTGCAGGATCATGATGGGCCAAAAAGTGGTGATATGATGGGTATGTGGATGATGACTTTTTTTTACCCAAAATTGATGAAATGAGAAGGGTTTATAATGGAGATTCTCAGCTTTCCACCAATATAAATTATGCTTTACTTTGAATTTAATAAATAATTATTATTCATTTTCTATTTGAACTATGACTAAAGTCCTGATTAATAGGATGATTGAAAAACATCTACAACTTTCAACGCAGTATCACATTTTTTGAATCTAAAACATGCATCACATTCTATGCTTTGCATACTATAAGATTAAAAAAAAATTGAATTTCATGAAGTTTTGACCAAGTTAAGGTGGATCCACATATGAGTTTTTATATTTTTTAAAAGTTGTAATAAAAAATTCATAATTAATTTTTTTACTTGGAAAAAAATTACAAAAAATATGCATCACATCAGGACATGAGTCCCTTCTTACTTATATCTAAAATATTATAAAAAAATATTATCATTTTATTGTGGTTAGGGTGGTCAGAAAGACACCTACTTCTTATTTTTCCTAAAATTTAAGTACTATTGCATTGAAATTTCAAATTTTCACCAAATAGATTTTTATAATATAAACCTAGTCATTTAGAAACTACATTCAATTTGCTACAGATTCTATTCTTACACATTTTAGAAATAATATAGATAACTTATTCAAATTTTTACATCAAGTTTCCTAACTTGATTTTTCTAAATTTTTTGCCACTTAAGGGCCTATTTTTTCCATGATGATCTTGCACAAGCCCTGCTAGAAAAAAATATTCTTAGGCGGGTAAGAATAAGTTCATTCTTGTTTTGAGTTTGAGGTTTGTGTGAAGGCAGGTAAAGGATAAGTTGAGGTTGAATCATGTTGACTTCTCTTGGTTTTAGTTTGTCATAGCAAGCCTTAGTGGGTGGACCTTGTGAGATGAAGTCTTCAAGGGCTTCATCTAACATGTCAAGGTCATCACCACTAAAAGTCTTGAGGTTTAGGTTAAATTGGACAAAGAGATTTGACATATTCAAATAACGATGCTTTCTCCAAGTGGTTCATCGGTTTATAAGTGTTTTTGTTTTTGTTTTTCTAATGAATGTGAAATGTAATCTAATTGAACTATGATCTAATGCTAAAAATTACAATAAGATAATTCCATCCATAATTGCAATGAATGTAAATTAAGATAGATCTAATGAAATGAATGTAACATAAACTCTGCAAACTAGAACAAAAAGTTACAATATCAAAAAGAAGCTTAGATAAAGAGTTTTGAATTCTGGCAAATGCAATTTAAAATCTGCACTGGGACTAAATTTCCTAGAGGGGCTTATGAGTCCTAATGAGGGTTTTTTTCACAAATTTGAAAAAAAATTAAGTGATTTTTATGTTTCCTATTTTGGATGATTTCTAAACTAAGTCAAGATGTATATTTTAAGTCAATTTTAGTGATTCAAGAGAGAAAAATACAATATATATATATATATATATATATATATATATATATATATATATATATGCACTTTCACTAATGCAAGATTTAGAAACCCTAGATGCAAATTAACTAATGCAATGTTAATGAACTCTAAATTAGAATTATGATGTTCTAGATGTAGGTTCACCAAAATGAAAGGTTGAAAATTATTTTCTTCTATGCTTGATAAATAGAGTAACAATCTTCTACACTCTCATTCAAGGAAAACCCTATAGATTTCAATCTAATGTATGCAAAGGAGAAAGAGATCTTGCAATAGGGTTTTCCTAGGATCTAAAAATAAACTAAAGCGGGTTTCACCACCAAGCCAGGGCTTGGAAAGACTAATGAAATGCAAGTCCTAATGCTAAAACCTAATGTGATGCAAGACTTCACTAAATGACCTAGAAAAGAGTACAAATCTGAATAGCAAACTGGAAAAATATAGAAGTGCACTTGGAAATATGAAGGAGCTTTGAAATCAATTATGAAATGTCAAAAATGTTTCTTTTAGGTCACAATGGGATTCATATGCCAGTTCTATTGTATTAGTCCTAGTCTAGGGTTTCTGGACTAGAACAAGTTTATGACAGTGTAGATTTAGGATCTTCAAAAATATGGAAAATTGCTTGTAGTGGAACTCATACACCACCTCTGTCGTATCAGTATCATTCTACCTTTCCAATAATTCAAAGTCCAAATATATACTCCAATCTTTGCTCTTCCTTCCCAAACTAATTTTCAAATCCAAACCTGTAAAAAGACCTACGAAATAGAATATAGATTTTATTTTCTTATGGGGGGTTTACCTAGGTCAAACCCCTAGTTTGGTAATTAAACCTTGATAGAAATAATGAATCATGAATGCAAATATGAATTTAAACCCAAACCTTAATTGTTTCTAAGATTAGGAAATTGGAAATGCAATACAACCCTATTCTAATGTGTTAGAATGAGATGCATGTATGAAGCATGAGGATGGATGAATCACTTTGGGAGATCTCTAATCAATCTAATAAGCCACAATAAGACAAGTACCTTCCTTAGTCTGAATGTAGAGTAATAATGGAGGATGGAATCACTTAGGAAACAATTCAATAGGCTTGGCTTGATGGCTAGTTGCATCTCCCCAACCTAGAATCCATCATGATTCACCATAGACAACCATAATCAACCCTTGACAATTTTAGATCTTGAATGAAAGTGAGCTTGAAGACTTGCAAAAACACACTAATTCTTCTCCAAGGCTTCAGCTTTGTCGATTACTTGTTCTTAAATGCTCTTGTGAAGAATTTTTGAATGCTCTTGAATGCTTGGAGCTTGAAATTGCTCTTCTAGATTCTTGCTTAGATGAAAAATGACTTTAGAAGCTTGTTTATATAGGCATTACACCTAATTTATTTTTATTTAGATCTCAAAAGCCAACATCAACCAAAAATTTGAATTAAAATCTAAAATTTCCCACTCAAACCATAATAAGGGCCCAAGTGGGACTTATATGCCACTTGTGGCGTATGGGTTCCACCGAGGGGACTCATATGCCTAAGGTGTCATATGAGTCCCAACCTAGATTTTCGGGATGGGTTGTTAAAAATTTTAACGATTTTGATGATTTTGTCTTGTTTTACTTGAAATAAGCCTTGAGATCCAAAATAAAGGGTCTTAGGGCCTATTAATGATGATTTAAAAGGTCATTTAATGCAAGGGTACCAAAATAGGTCAAAATTAGGCATAAAATTGCATTATCTCCAAGAAGGGAGTATAATTTCCCTTGCCACAGTAAAATGTATCATTACACTTTCACACTAATATAGGGTTTTATTAATTAATTGGGCTTATTTATGCCTTAATTAGTCCTATTTTGCACCCACAAGTCTTATTAATTGCATCTTTTTGTGGATAATCCCAACACTTATCAAATAACCAATCACAATTCAATATTTTGGGTCATGTGTTCCATATTTGGTGATTTGGGACTCATACACAACCTTGGGCATATGAGTCCCACCTAGGTCTTGAGACTTGATTTTGAATTTCACATTAAACAAGACACTTCTTGGAGTTTGTGTCTCGTGTTTAAGTCACTAGGACTCATACACCACAACTAGTGTATGAGTCCCACTTTAACTAGGACCTATTTTGAATCAAATTCTTAGTGGGATTTTATTATCCTAGATCCGATGTTAGCTTATAGTGTGTCAATTTTGAGAAATTTGGCATAAATAAGTATAAATTGAAGGTTATTTCATCATTTCAACATCTAAGCAATCCTATAATTTCATAAGCGATCAAGAGCACTTTCACAAGAGTTCAAAAGAGCATTCAAAAACATTCAAGAGCATTTCAAGAACATTCAAAGGTAGATTTGAAGAAGATTATTGCAGCAATTCAAGATCCATTATCATGTAATTAAGGGAATAAAGCATCAAGCATGTTGTTGAGCCAGTGATGTGATGTAGCATTCAAGATCCAAGTTAAGCATTGTTCCACATCTAATTCAAGATCAAGATATACATTCTTCATGGCCACTTCATGTTAGATTGTAGATTTACATTTCAAGACATCATTCAAGGTATCATTGTTCATGTTTCACATTTCATGTTCATGTTTCATTGTTTTACCATAAGGTTTAATTACCTAAATGGGAATTGACCAAGGAAAACCCCTATTTCCTAATAAAACAACACTTTTTCTCTCTCTCTTTGTGTGATTTTAGGTTTATAGGTTGAAGAAAAAGTGGATTTGAAGCCCTCAAATGTACCAAAATGACAAAGTTGCAAAAGTTGTCATGAAAAGTTGTCAAGGATCACATAATTTCAAATCTAGAGCAAGTATCCAACCTATTTGCATGGAATGAGTGGGAAAGTGCTTACTTAATCCATAGGCTCACAAATTTTTGCTTCAAAATTTTGCTCCTTGGATGCTTCGTGACAAAACCAGACATTTTGCAATAGTTTGGGCATATGAGTCCTAGTACACTATTTTTACCAGTCTTCAATAGATCTAGATCAATCACTAGGAGGTTGCAAACCCTATCTAAAAACCCTATATTGGCACTAAATCACCCAAACTTAAAAGAAATTTTTTTTTAGGGTTTTCAAGCCTTGCTTTGTCATCTTCATTTCTCCAGGCACTTCTTTGTTTTATTCAACTTATCAGTTTGATTGCATGCTTTCAAATTCAGTTTTCTAGGTCATATAGCTATATTTACATAATACTTCATCTCTTTCTTTCCAAACCTTTGCATGACAGTGAACCCCCTTTTAGTCTTTAATCACACTCCTAGGACACCTTATTGTAGATCTCTTTCCCTCATTTCCATCCATATTTTCAGATCTCTAAGGTTTTCTTGAATGAAACTTGAAGGAAATTGGTGGTTGTAGACACTAAAAATTGTCCTAGGCCTGCAACATCTATATTCTCCTCCCTTTCCTCTATTGTCTTTCATAATTAAATAATTTTAACTATTTAATTATTTTCTAAAGTCATAAGTCTTCTATTAATTAAATAGTTTTAATTATTCAATTAATTCATTTCTATTTTTATTCCTCCTTGATTAATTAAATAATTTTATTTATTTAATTACATCACTAATTAAGTCCCTTTCTTTCTAAAATTAAATAAATTCTTATTTATTTAATTTTTTATCACTTTCTACTATAATTAAATAATTATTTTAATTATTTAATTATTCATTAGCCTCTTCTCTCATAAATTAAATAAATTTTATTTATTTCATCTGGTCCACTCTCTTGGATTTTGAATTAAATCATTATTTAATTCAAAAGGTCCTCTTTGTCACATTCCTCTATAATTAAAATAATTATTTTAATTATTTAATTATTCATTGGCCACTTAAATTAAATAATTTTTATTATTTAATTTCCTCTCACCTCTTTATTCATGTCGATCCTTATCTATCCATGTCTCATTTAACCTCCACCCTTGATTAAATTATTTATAATTTAATCTTGACCATCATTCCATATCATTTTCCCTAACCCTAGTCCATGCTACATCTTTCATTCTTGGCCATTGATTATTGACTTTCAATCTTAGCCCATCATTCAAAATTGTCTTTCCTATAAAATACCTTGTCATTGTCATTTTTCACCTACCTAGACATTGCGTACACAAGCTTATGCTATCTTGCTATCAAAATGAAGTCAAGTGCATCCTTAGTTAATTAGAATCTTCAATATTTTTCTTTGTCATTGTCTTAGGCCTATTTGCATACTCAAAAATTTGAGGGTAATTATTCATATCAAGCAAAATGGAGAAGTCAATGAAGGTGAATCAATGATGGTATGAAGACTTTTGGTAAT
>VDFB02314882.1:0-22485 GCA_007258455.2 Sequoia sempervirens | reverse complement strand
GATATACATGGTTGAAGTAAATGAACAAAGTTATAATTCATAAGTTATGCATGATCATGACAATTCCAACTCGCTTAATACTTTCATTCCAACTTCAAAGGTAGAACCTATATAAGTTAATTACAATCCTAATTATCTTTCACCTACAACAAAAATCTTAGACAACAATTGGGGGCCATTAGATTTTACACCTTGTTTCAAGAGGGAGTCTCAAATCTCACCCTCAAAGTCTAAATAGTCAAATATAAATAATTCATCTTTAAACACATGTTTTAGGGATGATTAGGGTTCATTATATTTTACACCTTGCTTTATGGGAGAGTAAAAAATCTCACAATCTAAACCAAAACAGCCTTGTGTTTCATTTTCTCAACTTGTTTCTACATCAACAACATCAGCCCATTGTGGTGATGGGGGCTCTTCAACTCCTATCCCTCATGAGAGGAGGATACATAACTTTAAAAAACTTAAAAAGGATTTGTGTGCTCGTGAAGAATCCAATCCTTATCAGAAGCATAAAGTCTCTTCATTTGGGTTGGAAGCATGTTATAGTATGGGATACAAAATCCTTTCTAAACATGGATATAATGAAAACATGGAAACAAATGATAGAAATGAAGTGAAGTGTATACCATACTTTTCCAAGTAGGCTCTAGGTTTCCAACCTTTATCTTCATCTTCATATAATGCCTTATCATCAACTGTGTGTATAAAATCTTGTGCTGAGAAAGAAATGTTCCTACTATTGATCAAGAGACTATCTTGTCAAGGCTTCTCAAAGCCTGCTTGATTACTCTTCCTCTAAAAACATGAAAGAAAATCTACAAAAAAGTTCATTTTATGCATATCATCGAGTGCATGGTCATTCTACCAATGAATGTAAGGCCTTGAGTACTAAAATTCAACATCTTAAGGATTGTGGTGCTCTTCCTTGTGTTGAAGTACCCACTTCCTCTAATTGATAATGATTTTCATCCTATCATGTTGCTTATCACTATGTGGAATTGGTAGCTTTATGTGTTATGCTCATTGTCATTCATGGTGGTACAATCCTAAGTGTGACCATTATTTTCATGGTGGAAACATGATAGTTCTTGGTGTGGTTATCCTTGTCTTTATGATTTGGGGCAAGGATAACTAGTTTTGGGAGGTGTGCATCCTTGTCAAGCATCCCCTCTTCCCCTCTTTCTACTTAAAATACCAACATAGCAAGTATGTTGACATTTTAAGGGGGGCATATAGTCCCCCACTCATTGTTTGCATATTCCCTTCTTAGTGATGATAGCATACATCTCCTAGGAAGTGTGACTTTTTTGTTCAAAGTGTGGCTTTCTTGTTCTAAGTTATGTGTCTTCTTTGTGGTGATATTTGGCTTGATGTTTTACAAGAGTGTTACCTTTCTTGGCATACAATTTTCTCCTTGGTGGTAATGCTATGGCTAGCGTTCCCTAAGGTATGATCATTTATTCCTCAACTAGTCCTCTCTTGGTGGTAATTTCAAGTGTGATGTCCCTAAGGTGTGACATTTCATGCATTAAGTAAAACCCCTTTGATTATCTTGATTATTTACATTTGTTTTGAATTTAAACCTTATCGTATATTCCATGAGTGTCTAGCATAATAAAACTTGCTAGCCTTGTGAAGCGTTGATCATTTTGTGGGACCTTATCAAAGATATGGAGTATAACTTTTAGTATGGTTGATGTATGGGAACATACCTATAGACTTGGTGCATTTGTCCCATCTGCCACCCCCTTTTTCATGGGTACACACCTTGCAAACCTAGTGTGTGTTTCTCATTTTGTCTTTAGGGCTCACCTAGTGTATACTAAATTACAGTATCCCTTGCGAGCATATTTTATGGATGTGGCATAATACAACTTGCTAGTCCATCCTTTTTTCCATTTTATTTTTTGCATTGGATTTGACATTGTATGCTTTTGTATCTTGTCTTTTTGCACATATCTTACATGCATGTGTGTCCTTTTTGCTTGTGTTGGTCTTCCATGGGATCATCAATCTTAGGGGCTTGGCTGCCTCCTTGATTTTTTTTGTCCTATCTCATTAACATTTGTGCACTTCGACCCCTCTTGACACATATTTTTCTACTTTAGTGTGAGTCTGAGTGTAAGTTCGTACTCTCACTGAAGTGGTGGCTAAATGTAGTGTAGAAAACCATATATCTTTATAATTTCACACTATGTTTGGGTCCCTTAATTTATTGGACTTAATTAATCTTCTAATTTACCAAATTATGCATTCCAAAGCCTTATTATTACCGTTTTCTGAAAGGAGAACCAACATTTAATTAATGCATTTAATATTTTAATCACCATGGAATATGAGTGTCTTATGCTTATAGGCCAAGAACCATTCACAAATGGGTGAATGGGTCGCCTTTAAGTCCTAAGACCCATTTTAAAATGTTTTTGGCAGTATTTTAATGATTCAAATTCAAATTGCAATTGTGGGCTTTTGTAATCTAATTTTTGATAAATTAGATAAACACCTATAATACCTAGTCTTTTTATCATTTGAAATCTAACACATTATTAAGAAACATGATCAAATAGTCCTATGAGAAAATATTATTGTCAAGAGCGTTCAAGGGAAGATTTATCATTCATTTGTTACAGAAATCAAGATCCTAGCATCATGTCCAAGTTTATGTGTGTTCATGTCATATTTTGAAGGATAATATGCATTGTTGATCCTAAAGCATCCAAGCATTCCAATTATCCAAATCCATCAAGAAAAGCAAGATCAAGTTCCTTAGAAAGATGTATTTGACTTCAATCCTCTAAGGGAATCAATTGAAGGGTGGTGAGTTGTAGCAAGCATTATTCATTCATCATTTCCTTCCTTTTTCATTATCTTTCTATCAAGGTTTAATTACCAAAATGGGGCTTGACCAAGGTAGACCCCCAAACAAACAATTTTTTTTCCCCTCTAATGTAGGGGCATCAGGAGCATCATAGCATAAATGTTGTCACCTTTTGGTTTTTAGGTTTTTTAGGGGTTTTTGGGTCTAATAAGGTCATTGTAGACCATTTTTGTTTATTTTGATCCATTTGGGAAAGATTAAGGTCAAGTTGTTAAAAAAATGTCAAAATTGCCTTAAAAGTTGTCAAGAGATCTTGTTGGTGTGTGTTTGAGATTTCAGTCTTTCTCTGCATCATTTTGGTATTAGAGCCCAAAGATCTAGGCAAGGGAAGTTTTGGGAGTTTTTCTATTATTGTTGATAGGTTGAAGAGAAGAACCTAGATGCCAAAAGACTAGGTACTGAGGAAAAGGGAAGAAACCCTAGGTGAGGTATCATGAAGACAAAAAGATGCAACAACAAGATAAGAAAGAAGGCCTCAACAAGAAGGACAAGATGAAAGACAACAGGGTAAGCCTCATTGTAGAATTTGATAGAAGAATGGACGAGTTTGAAAAATGTGTTGAGCTTGTATTACAACAGTGTTTTGAGAAAGCATATCAAGAAAATTTTTGGCATTGGCCAATGAGAAAGAAGGTGAAGTGGCATCTTAAGAAAATTATGGGAAAGAGAAGGAAGAAGCAGGAAGCTAAAAAATTGTGAAGGTGGCTAAAAGTACTTGAAAATCCATCCAAGGAAAGAGATGTAGAGGAAAGTAAGTCTCATTGTTTTAAAATTAATGAAATCTTTGAGTGTGTAAATGCAGGAATAATAGTAAATGAAGAAGAAATCCTAAGTGAAGAAGATGGAATACTGTGTCATCCTGAGGAAGGTGAGATACTTGGTGAATGCATATTGCATTCTATTTTTGATAGTGAAAGGTTGATGAATAAAGAATATGTTAAGTGTTCTCTTATAGAAAGACTAGTGTTTGATGACATGCATGATGAATTGGATTATTTATTATTGGAAGAAAGGGATATGAATGATAAGTTGTTTACAGTAGTAGGAAAAACTGAAAAGTTTAATGATGAATGCATCCCTGAAGTGCAGCAAGAAGTATTCAGTCCATATACAGAGATTGATCACATCCTTTGGAAGGATATGGAAAGTTTGGGAAAAGAGGAACACTACTTTGTGTATGAAAATCAAGATCAATTAACAACTAAGATGGAAGTGTTAGAAGATGTTATTTATCAAAGGAGACCCTTAGAGAAAAATTTCAGTCCTAAGCCGACAATAGCACACATGGAGGATCTCTTGGGTGTTGAAGTGGAGTGTATGGTGCAAGGAGACAAGGAGGAAACCTCAAGGTCTCAATATTTTATTTCCAATCTTTCATTGGACTATGTATGTGTAGGTTTGTTAGACAAGGAGATAAAAATAATTAAGAAGTAGGCTCTTGAAAGAGATCAGATTTAGAGGAGGATGCCAAAAGAGGAATACCTTTGCAAAGAAGAAAGACGAGAAGGAGATGAGAAGAAAACCTAGAGAAAAAAAGTGGAAGACGCAAAGAAAAAGATAAAAATACATCAAGGCAATAGTGTAGAAGAATTGGAAGACCAGGAAGAAAAATAAGACCTGCACTCAAGTGGACTTGAGTTTTTCCTCCCCTTGGGTGTATGATGCTGGTGCATCAGGAGCATCATAGCATAAATGTTTACCTTTTTATTTTTAGGCTGTTTAGGGGTTTTTGGGTCTAATAAGGTAATTGTAGACATTTTTTGTTCATTTTGATCCATTTGGGAAAGATTAAGGTCAAGTTAAAAAATTTCCAAAATTGCCTTAAAAGTTGTCAAGAAACTTTGTAAAAGTTGTCAAGTTGATGTAATGGATAATTAAAAGATTAGTGGTCAGTTACAATGGTGGGAATGGTTGGAAATGTATATATTTTGATCCCAAACTCATTTGAGGGAGGAGTGAACATTTAAATGAAGATTGTTAATCATTTTGGAGCAATTTCTTTGCATTTTTTTGTAATAGATATGTTCTTTTGCTTGGTACAAATTTGTAGGACCAATTAGTGATCTAATTTTTTTTGGAAATGTTAGATACATGTTTTTATTTCAATTAGTTTTGGTTTGATAGATTTTCATGTTGATTTGTAAAAGTTATACACATTTTTGCAAAAACTGCTTGGAACCCTGCCTAGGGTTTGTAGTTTGAGGAAAACGCCATAACTTTATTTTCCACTATTGGATCTTGATGAAAATTGGAGGAAAAGTCTATAATTATGTTATATTCAATCCCACTGAAGCGATTGGATTTATTATATTTTTTGTGAAAGCTATTAATAGCAGTTTGTTGCATTGAATTGTAGGGAATTCTTTGAGACAGTTATGAAGGGTTTGATTTGTATTCGTTGTTATTTTTTTGCTAGAGAAAATGGAAAGGTATGTTGTTGAGAGTATTAAAGTGTTAAGGAATTGATATAATTCCTACCCTTTGAAGGTTTTGGGTAAGAATAACTAAATGCTCTCTTGACAATCAAGAAGGTAATGAGTGATAATCTAGTAAGACAATAGGGGTATTGTTGATTGACAAAACTTATGTGTTGAATGCATGGTCCAGGAATTCAATGTTGTAGGGTGTTATTAGGGTATTTTAAACATGTTCTAATTCATGTTTAATTTACATTACATTTTATTCTCCTCAAGCCAAAGAAAAGGTAGATCTTTATAACTAGTCAATAGTGGGAGGTGGCTTTCAAACCCTACTATTTTTCTTATGGATTGAAAATGGACTTGTTCCTGAGACAAGAGTATTGTGAGATGTTTCCTACACTATTTATGATTTCATGTGTAGATATATTAAAGAATACTCAAATATTCCTAATGGTAGTGGTTCAAGATTGATGGCTTAGGTTGCATTGGTCATAATTGTTCAAGTTGTCAAGAGACCTTGTTGGTGTGTGTTTGAGATTTTAGTCTTTCTCCACATCACCCTCTTTGTGTATGTGTAGGTTACATGTTGATAAAGAATTGAAGAGATATTGAAGGAGAAATTTTGAATATTTTCATAAGTTATCATCATTGTTGCCAAGCCATAGAAACTAGGTTGCAAAGTTTATTTCCAACTTTCCAACAATGGGACCTATGTCAAACAGAAGCTTAGATCTTGTATCAAAGGACCCTAGAAGTTGGTCAAAACCCTTGTACAAAGACCCATTATCCCATGGGTGAATGAGTTCTTGTAGACACCTCAAAACCAACTTTTCTAAGTTGGTTTGTTGTCCTCTGCACTTCCCAAATCTACTAGTTTAAATATTGTTTCTGATTGTCAATTTTTCAGGATCTTGTATTTTTAATATTAGGGCATATAGGATCATTGAATTAATCATTCAAAAATATTTCCAATCAATTTTAATCCCTCCGTTAGATGTATATCTAGGTTTGATTAGCTCATCTTTAGGTCTGAAAGCCAATCTCTTGCAACTTATGATCTACATCTCAATGAAATTTTTATAAATGTGGAAATGGCCCTAGGTTATGGACACTAATATTAGAGTCACCACATTTTTATGTTTCACCTCCTTCTTTTGTTTCTCTCCTTTCTCTGAATGTGGCTCAAAAGTGGAAGGTTTCATCTCTCTGAAAATTATGCTTCTATTATAGAGAACCTTTTGGGCCTTTGGATCCCAAAACATGTACACCTTCACATCAAAACCATAGCTGGTGAAGATACACTTAACTACCTTGTTCTCCATCTTAGACCTATTTTCAATCAGAACATGAGCATAATCTTCACAACCAAATACTCTAATATGTATTAATGAAGTATTTTTACTAGACCACACCTCCATGGGTGTCTTCTCAACAAGAATCGATATAGGAGATCTCTTGATCAAATAACATGCAATGGCTATTGCTTTAGCCCAAATTTTTTGTTTAAGTCCAACACCACTCAACGTACTCCTAACCCTCTCCATCAATGTTCTATTCATCCTCTTTGCAACTCCATTTTTTTGTGGGGTGTATGGAGTTGTCCTATGTCTCTAAATGTGCTCTTTACAAAACTTTTCAAAATCTATCAAACAAAACTTACCACCATTATCAATCCTATAACACTTAATCTTTCTACTAGTCTATTTTTCTATCAAGCCTTTTAAACTCCTTAAATCGACTAAAGACTTCATTTTTACTTTTGAGAAAAAAAATGAATTTCCTACTATAATCATCTATGAAAGAAACAATTTATAAATTTTAACAATGAAGGAACATTCATAGGACCAAACAAATTTGCATGAACATAGTCCAAAACCCTAGAAAACTTATGAGAATTAGAGTAAAAAGAAACATGGTGCTATTTTTCATAAACACAATGTTCACAAAAGTTAAACTCGAGATTACAATCATCAATGCCCTCAATAAGGATATTATTTTTTAGGGATCTAAGACCCTTTTCACTAATGTGACTGTTAGCAATTTTTCGCTACAACTCAATTGGTGGAGCTGGCTGAATATTGTATATCTTAAAGTGAAATTATAGTTATTTCTGCATTATGCTTAGGTGTTGCTTGCACATTGTTCATTGTTCGTCAAGTGATAGTTGTGCATTAAAATGAGGAAACAGAGTTTCAGAAGTGCTATTCAATGTTTTATGATTAAATGAAGTACACAATTGAGTATATAAACAACAAATAATTTCAAATGCTTTCAATTATTTCATGGAATAAATCATATTTACATAGCTTCATTTGATTGCAAGAATCCAAATGATAATACAACATTGCATTGAGATGCATTTTCTTTTCAAAATGAAAAGGATGAGATTGAAATCAAATATCCACACAAGTCATGGATGGGACTGTCACAGTGCATCACTAATAGCACACTACACTATGGAAGATGCAAAAGAAGAAATCACATAAGTAATAACATAATCATCATTGCCTGATTGGCTGATGGTCGATGCTGAAATGGTGCACCTTTTGTCTTCTCCAAGCTCCGTTGACCTGCAGGAAGGAAGAGAGGGATGTTAGAGGCTCCGATTATGAAGATACCTATATGAATCACCAACAATAATGCAGCCTGTTGTTAATCATGCACTGAAACAATCAAGAAAAGTACAAAAGCATGAGCCGAAGGAGAAGCATCAACATAATCATGATATATTTTTTTTATGCTAACTTTGTTTGTTTCTTTGTGTAGGTATAGGGAAAGTCACAAAGCTGATTATTGTTTGAAGACCAAGCATGTGGAGAAAAATGGGCTCCCACAAGGGTAGAGCTTGGCATGCTGCCCTTATTCATTACAAGTGGGCTGATAAAGAGATAGTAATTACACCATCATATTCATCAGGAAAAGAAATGATATACAACTAAAAGAGTAAAGAAAAGTTATCTATCAAGCTATCAAACCAACTGTGCTTTCATAACAATCAGGTAAATGCTTTCTAAAAGCTACAGGTGAACAATGAGTTGTAATCCGCTCAATCACTTAACTGAGTACATTCATCTCGAACATTGTTGTATGGTTCATGTTATTTTGCTACAGTGTTATTTGTTCATCATGATCATATGTCATGCAAGGTTCAGTTTAACAGTGTTCTTTTCGCAATCAAGGATAGTGAACATGCATACATAATGCCTCAATGAAGAGAATTGTTTCAATTTTCATTTTAGAAGAGAGCATATTCATGGAACAGTTTATCAAATAGAGCATAAAAATGCATGAAGAGTGCCAGATATAAGCAGTTCAGTCATTTATTAAGTGGAAGCAATCAACTTTCTTGTAGGAACAGAGTACAGTGTTCAAGTGAATTTGATGTAATCTTTTGACTGACAGTGAAATGAAATAGTCCAAGGTATACTGTGTTTTTTAGAAGTTTTGTTTCTTCATTTGTCATGTATTTCAAATGAAGATATAGTAGGTGAAAAGTCATTTTAGAATAATCAAAGAGATGACAAAGCATAAGAGGAAATGCAGTCCATAGAGCTGTAGTATTTTAAAATCAAATCTTTGCATAAATTCAAAACAGAATCAAGACGCCCACTCATCTACAGACTTAGTCAAAAGAACTATGTATGCAAGGGTTTTCAGCAGTAAGGAGAAGGAACATGTGTTTCTCATAATGCACAGTATTTCTATGGACAGGCTGTAACACAACAAAAGATGCACCAGGAAAGAAATATGCTTCAGAATTCCAAGAGCTCATATAAAGAAGACTGAGAAAGCAGAATGCCATGGTGAGCTCGGCCCAACTTAAAATAACAATATAAATTTTTGTTTATTCTTTTGAGTATACCCACATTGGGGTTTCAAATTAAGTATACAGATTTAATACAATTTCTAGCTTACCCATATGGGTATTTTATTAAAACAACAAGATAATTATTTTATCATATATACAAGATACCCATATGAGGATTTTATATGAAATAACAAGAATACAGATGGAAATCATAATGGTCAAGCTCCATAAGAGAAAGTATCAAAATAAGACTAATTTCTTTAGAATAACAAATACCCATATCTAGTTTTGTTTTGGAGAGTACAAAAATGTGAATTTCCTTTGGTGGGTCAAGCTTTAGAATTGAGAATATTAGTTTTCATTCGATTCTCATGATACCCACGAAAGGGTTTGTTTGAAATGTGAAGGAAGAAATAAATTCCTGATTTGGGTCAAGCCCAAAAGCTTTAAGTACATTTTTCAAAGATACACATGGTGCGGCCTGTGCATGGCCATAAAATCATAAGTGAAAGAGAAGTTTTTTTTATCTTTCTGAGCAAATGAAATATATGCTTAGAGCACAATTTACCAGTTCAAGCCTGTAGGAGATCATACATAGCCATGACCAAAGCTTTATAAAGTCTCAAAACCCCAAGAAAAACATCCAGTGCGAGCTCGTGTAGGATGGCCAGTGGAGACAAAGAACACATAAATAACAAAATAATAAGCATAGGAAGTAAAGAGCCATCACATAAATTGAGTTATAGTTGCGGCCACAAGACCAGAAAGCCCAAGAGGTTAAGCCATAAAGGCTATAAACAAGAAGCTTACCTTATGTGTAGAGAAGAAGAGAGACCCTCGAGCAAGATTTCTCATGGAGTTCCAGACAAAGCCCGAGTTCATACAAGCGGCCAAGAAGAAGAGAAGTCACAAGAATGTAAAAGAAATCAGAGACCAAGCATGAACAGGCCGCGACCTTAATGGCCTTTCTTGCTCTTTGAATGAAGTGAAAAGTCATAGTAGTATACAAATCAAGCTTACCTAGTCAAAGATTCGACTATCTGAAGGCAGGAGTGAAGGTTCTTGAGCATGTGAGCTAAGGACTGAGCTCAATCATGGCGGCACTATCCTTTTAGGTAGAGCTCAATCTCTTCAAAATGATGATTGCAAAATGAAATCATTTTTAGGGCTTGAATTCTTTTTGTCTCATGCCCTAATTCGAGCTAAGTCAAACATTATAATTACCTTGAATATTCACCTTTGACATTAGCATGTGGAGAAATTCAAAATTAGGGATATTTTGCATTATGAATTTAAAAAATCTGAAGCTTAATGTTTTGAAGGGCCAAAATTTCATATGCCTAGGTTAGCTGTGTTTAAAGTCTTTAGGGTTTGAGATTTTATTTTTGACACTCACCCTTGTGCCTTAGAGAAAATTGGAGACTTGAATATCCTGATTTTATTGATTTTGTGAGAAATCAATGAGAGTTGCAAGGTAATATCACTCATGACTTAGGGATTTTTATTTTAAATTGATTTTAGAGAAATCAATTAAGGATATTGATGAGGGAACAATTTGCCTTGATATTTTTATGATTTTTTAAAAAAAAATCAAGCATTGTATTGGTGAAATAAAGATGTTTTTGTTTTTGCAAAAGATTTAGCAATCTTTAAATTGCAAAAAATAGACAAATTGTAAAATCTACAATGATGTAAAGCAAAATCATAAAGCAATCCTTTATAAATTGTTTTATGATTTCTTGCTATTTTTAGTAGATGGATATTGACTTTTTCCTCTTGGTCGAGTTTGAGTTTCATCTTGGAGAGATAAGGTGTTTTTCTGGCTTTTAAAGCAGTTGTAGCCTATTTTTAGAGGCTTTTCAGTATGATCATAAAAGCAGTGTGCTTTTTCTGCTTTTATGTAGTCTTTTAGGACAGTTTTGAGGCTTTTTTCATTGAACTTCTTTGTGAGCTCAGATTAGGGTTTCTTGAGAGATATATTTTGAAGAAGCTTAGTCTTCTTTCTTCTTCCCAGTTCAGCTTTCAGTTTTTGGCTCTTAGCATTTGGAGCTTGTAAACTCAATTGTACTCAGTTTAGACAAACACTCTTTCAGTTTTAATAAAGTAGCAAAATTTTCCTTCTCATTTTTGTCTTGTTTTTGTAATGGAAATCTGATGTCTTTGTGTTTCAAACTTGAATCCTTATATGTCTTGCTATTGTAAACCTTTGTTCAGAATTACATGTTTCAGGTTGCATGTTGTATTTAGTTTTTCTAGATCTTCATGCAAATTACTGATGTAGTATGTGCTAATGAGGTTGTGAGGATTACTGTGATAGAGAAACTGTTATGAGTAGTTAAGTCTGAATTTTCATAAGTTTGGTGAATCATCTGTTAGTCATAGGCTTTATTTTCAAGTAATCCTTTTATCCCTTTTCCCAGAAAATACGTAGAATAATATTCATCATTCAGAGAACTAGCTCACTCTGGAGATTCCTTCTTTGTTCAAATCACCCACATCTAAAGAAGGTTTCCATGTTTTAGTAGATTGTTGAATCTTGTATTCAGTAGGGTGCAAATCTAATTGACAACAGTTTTTGGCATGCCTGGGGGGACTTTGAAAGCTATTTTCAGAAAAATTTCAATATTTTCAGTTTGTTGTTTGGTGTATGTAGTAGATTTTCTAATGTTCTAGAGGCTCATTACAATATACTTGGTGACTCCGATCCTAATTTTTGCATGCTAGTGTAGCCTGCGCATGAGAAAGATACATACAAGATCAAGTTCTGCACCCTTCAAATATCAAGAGTTGTCCCCATCACGAAGAAGAGGCAGAACAACAAGGAGGATTTTTGAAACACCCATGAGATTGAGGTCAACGCCTCCTATTTTTAGTTCCTTGGTTTTATCACCAGGAGTACTGGTTCCAATTTCACAAGTACCGCCAATGGCAACACCAAGGTAGCACCTGTTCGCGCCTTTCAATGGAGGTACTCCATTAAACATCATTCAACATGATGACATTCCAGTTGTAGCCCTTAGAGGTCTGCCATACTTCACCGGAGAGGACTTCACTACACCGGTTGAGCACATCCGTGACGTAGCCACATTATGCTTGGTGCATAATATCACATAGGAGAACGCTGCGCTAAGGTTGTTGGCTGCATCATTCAAAGGCCAGGCATTACAATGGTTCAGAGGCCTCACATCCAACTCAATCACGACATGGGATGCATTAGGTAATGGTTTATATCAACATTTTGTTGATAAGTCTGACAACCTATCTTTATTAGAGAAGCTAAGCACCATTCAGAGGGCACCACATGAGCAGTTGGCTGACTTCAACTACTGATTTCAGAGAACCTGGGACAGGATTCCTACAATGTTAAAACCTTTACCAGCACACGCTTTTCTGTTTTACTTAAAAGCTTTGAATAGTAAAATTATAGTCATGACTCAATCTATGGGTGGGCTTACACTCCCTAATGCCTACAACATAGCCATTAATGCTGAGAACTGTCTCATCCAAGCTGGAGACATAGCTCCTAGACCTCCTATGCCTTTGTTTCTAGAAATACAACCACCTATCCCTACTGTTGTACCTCCCTTAGCTGTTGTCCTACCTGTTCCAGTGATAGGATATCATAACACAACCCAAGAAGTTGTTTCTCCAGTCCCAAATCAGGAGATGCAAGAGATTAAAAGCATATTAAAGACCTTTGGAAATTATCTTGTGACCATTAAAAAACATGTTGGCCAAGAACATAAGCCTTATCAAGCCCCTTATCAGCAAAACCAACAAAATAGACCTGCCTTTCAAAATGATTATCAAGCCCAAAGAAGGAATTTTAACCCTAGGCCATTCCAGCCATACAATCCGAATGCAGCCAGTTTGTCGAAGGAACTTGTGCTGCAAAATAATGTTGCCCAGGATTGCGATTGGTGTTATCTGTACAATCATCCCCATAACTAATCAGCGTGCGCCAGTGGAATGAGAAATCAGGGTTTAATGGTTCAAAATAACTATGCTGGTTCAAAAAATGTTGCAGATCAGAATCAAGAACAACAAGATAATGTGGAAGTTGTCTTGATGAACTAGAAGAGCTCTAAATTCTATGGCGTGAACAATCTAGATCAGAAAAATTCACCTATTTCGGCTAATACTAGGTCAAAAAAGAGAGCTATGGACCTGGGACAACAAGCTGGAAATTCACAGTAGCAGCCTGCAAATAGTAAGCAACCCATTTCATCGAATGCTAACATTGCAACACAGCCTAAGATGTAGATTCTGCAAAGAGGCCAAGAGATACCTAGCAAGGAGCAGTCAAGAATGCATTTGCAGCCTTTGCAGAGGCAAAATGATGTTGTTGTCACAAAAAACCAGCAGAAGGTAAATTCTTCTTCATTTAATACTATTGAACATCTCAAGAAAGCCACTGTCAGTATGTCAGTATTAGATGCTTTACACCTTCTAGGGCAGAAGGGTTTGCTGCAAGAAGCTTTAGCTGAGTTGTCTATTTCTGACAATGCTAATCAAGGAGTTGCGAAGGTCGTGCTTGCTAATGATATGGAGGATAAAAATGAGCAGAAAATGAAAGAGGTAAAGCCTCCTCCATTCTATTTAAGTCTGATCATTGGTGATAAAATCATTCATAATTGTATGGTTGATTCTAGTGCCAGTAGTTCAGTCATGCCTAAGAGTTTAGCTGATAAGTTAGGTCTTGTCTATGAGCCTAATCCTCATAAAGGCGTAGTGCAATTAGATGGGTCTGTTGTTAAAACTGCTGGTATTATCAAAAATTTGGCTCTTACTTTGCACGCATCCCCAAGTTTTGCTATTCATCAGGATATACATGTCATAGACCTACTGCCGCACTTTGCCATTTGTCTTTCAAGAGATTTTACAGCCAAGTTGGGAGGGTTTTTGTCTTCTGATTGGTCTCATTTATTTTTTAGAACAAGGTATGGTACGAAAGTGACCATAAAGTCTGAGCCTCTTGCCAAAGACCACATCAAACCATATTCACCAAATCCTATAAACGCTAACCTCTACACCACCCCTGCACTGGAGGAGCAAACCATGACCTCAGACTGTAGCACCCATGTAGACAATATTAATCTAGATGAATGGGCAGCTGAAGATCGCGAGCTTGATCCGTTTCAGCACACAGATGAGATAGGATTAGGAGTCTATATGATTCGAGAACCTGATTGTGATATGCCTAATCTTTGTAAAGAGGAAGAACCGTCTGTAGAAACAAGAAATGAGCTTTGGAAGCTTTACTTCGATGGTTCGAGGAGCATTATTGGTGTTGGAGGTGGGGCTATGTTGATATCACCCGAAGGAGATAAATAATTTTTAGCTTGCAGATTTGCTTTCAGCTGTTTGAATAATACATCTAAGTATGAAGCGTTGGTGCATGGCCTTGAATGGGCCCGCAAACAAGGTATTAAATGCTTGCAAGTTTATGGTGATAATCAGGTCAGAAATTTAAATGCTACCAAGAATGATTTTCTTAAGAAATACAAGCATCGTGTATGGGATTTAATGGAGGATTTTGATGCTTTTAATATCATGTCAATTCCTCATAATCACAATAAGCATGCTGACAGGCTTGCTGCCATAGGAGCCCAGTTTGATATTCCCAAGGAGATTCATAAACTAGAGGCACGTCAATACGTGAAAATAATGGTCAGACCTTATGTACTTGACAATAATGTGAGCTAGCAGGTTTTTGACAGTGAAGAGCAAATCATAAATTTCCTGATTGCTGAAGCTGAGTTTGCAGATGGAAACCAACAAAAATGGCAGTAGCAATATGACGACCAGGTTATGTAGTTGAAGACCAACAAGCTGCCAAAAGGATTGGTGACCTTGGAATCTATATTCAATTCAGATGACCAAGTGCGTAAAGACAAATGCAACTTGACCATTAAAGAAGAACATTATGCAACCATTGAAATCTTCAAAGGCAAGCTTCTCAAGCTGGGAAAGGTATGTAGTCAAGATGAACAACAATCATTTATTCTGTTATGTTAGAAATTTAGCGATGTTTTTGCTGGGGAGTACAAGGATTTGAGAGCCTTTAACCCAGAACTAGCCCAACATACCATTGAACTTGAACCCGATGCAAAACCAGTAAGGCAGAAACAGAGACTACTTAACCCCAAATTAGAGCACCTTATGAAGGTTGAACTAAATAAACTAGTTGAGAGTGGTATTATTTTTCCTATCAAACACACATCTTGGGTGTCAAATTTAGTACCAGTTAGGAAGAAAAGTGGGGAAATCAGATTATGTGTCAATTTTTGAGATTTAAATAAAGAATCATTGAAAGACCATTACCCACTCCCTTCCATGGAGCAAATTCTATAGGTAGTTTCTGGTTCTGACATATTTTCTTTGTTAGATGGTTACTCAAGTTACAACCAAATTCTGGTTAAGCAGGAAGATTAGTTCAAAACAACATTTACAACCAAGTGGGGCATGATGGCCTACAAGAAGATGCCTTTCGGCTTATCCAATGTTGGAGCAACTTTTCAGCGTACGATGGATATGGCCTTTCATGGCCCTATGAACAAGTTCGTTATGGTATACTTAGATGATATTACTGTTTTTCCCAGAAAATACTTAGAATAATATTCATCATTCGAAGAACCAGCTCATTCTAGAGATTCCTTCTTCGTTCAGATCACCCACATCTAAAGAAGGTTTCCATGTTTCAGTAGATTGATGAATCTTGTATTTAGCAGGGTGCAAATCTAATTGACAACAGTGACCAAGTCATTGGTGCCATAGCATTGTCATCTCTAGAAGAAGCTTCATTTCCATAGAATGAGCACCCTTAAGTACCCAAAATGCATGACCATCAGATGTAGCTTCTATAAACTTATTCTTTGCACGATATAATGGTGAAGATGAAGAATCCAAAGGTCTTTTTTTTGGTGTATTAGAAGAATTTTTGCACTGAGCTATGCATGCATCTAAATTGTACAAAGTTCCAATCCAAACATGCTTAGCCAACACCATAGATCCTCTTGTCATCTTACATCCTCCACTCAAGAAAATAACTCGCACTCCCACATCATTTAGTTTACTCACAAAAAGCAAGTTTCATGCCAAACCCAGGATATGCAAGACACCATCAATCCCCTTCACTCTTCCATTAGGGAATCTAATTTTGACTCTTCCACGACCAATGATATTCAAGTGAGATTCATCACCCAGATACACCTTCCCACTATCATACTCCCCATACTTTAAAAACCAACCTCTATGAGAGGTCATGTGGAAGGAATCACCCAAGTCTATCAACCACAAATCCTTTGATGCATGGGTTGCCAAGGCTGTGACGAATGGATATATGTCATTTGTTGAGAGAATTTGTTAGAGTCAGAATATGAGAAATGCTTCTTTCCTTTCTTCTTCTTTTTCTCTTCTTTGCATTCTTTTTCGAAATGACTAGATTTTCCATAGTTCCAAAACTTTGCCTTGGACTTTCTAGGAGACTTAGATCTCCCTAGAGATTTTGACTTCGATTTCTTGTCCTTCTTACCTTTCTCCCTCAATCTTCCATGAACAAAAAGGGCATCCTTATCCATCTTAGAATGCTTTCTTTGCATCTCTTCAAATAATAGTAAAGACACCACCTCATCCATCTTGAAACTTGTTAGTTGACAAATTTGTCCTTCAAAAATAAATGTAGAAAATGACTCAAGATGCCTAGAAATAAGAACAAGCAACGCTAACAGTTGGAGAAGTTTCCATTGGATTGAAAAATTTACTTTGAATTTTAGAGGTACAACTCCCTCTTAAGATGTGCAATGAATGAAAACATGGGGTATGCTTTTAACCGGAAAGCAAAAAAGGCAATTAACACCTACCCATAACCATGAAAGTAGATGCTGTGGATTAAAGTTAGAGTGATATGAATGCAAACAAATGACACATAGTCCACTTATCTCACATCCACAAATAATACTCAAGAAAGAATGAACACGAGATTCCTTCTCAATAGATGATTCAAACTGAATTCAAAGTTCCAAAAATTAACACATACATTGTTCCATTTAACATAAATAAACACTGAAGAGTAACCACAATGACACAAATTTTGTTTGCAATTTAAAGAAGACATAAACAAATACATAGATGTGAAGATATCTCCTTTATTCTCCAATATCAAAATAGAGTTCACAGACCCCACCCTGTACAACAAAACTATGTGAAAATAAAACTAGACCATTTTTCCCTCTCCCGAATAGCAGAAAAAGATCCCCCCTATTTTCAAATTTACATATTTATAATTTTTTTCCAATGAGTCTTTTCGGTTCCTAGCAACAACTTCTTGGAAAGCAATGAAAATCTATTTTTTCTTCTTTTCGTAACTAATTCTTGAAATAGTGGTAAATAAAAGAGGCTCTTTTTATTCGTAATTCTCCCTTTACCACAAAGAAATTCTTCTTTTCTCTTTGTAAAACAATTCACAAATTCACCTTTAAGAGCAACCTCTTATTGTGTAAAAATGAGAGACTCGGTCAAAGCCAACTATTTCCTCCAAAGGTACTCACTCAAGAGATAAAATAAGCACCTTCTTATCATAAGCAAATGTAAGTTTGAGACTTTTAAGAAAGAACACCATCCTTAAGATGCCTTAGAAATACTAAGTTTACCCCTTGTAGTTTGTGCTAAGTTTAGAGAGTCCTTCTTCAACACAATATCCAGTAAATCATTCTCTATTGTATAGGGCTGGTTTATGGCTTACGATAAGTGATTTGCTTGTAACAAAGGTTCAAAATAGAAGGAATCACATGCTAAGAATATGAATTTTCCTCCTTACTATGGCAATAGATGACTCAGAAGGAGATTGTATTGGACTTGGGGATGGACTTGGCTGTAATTCCTAGACATAAATCTTTCCTTCCCTGTTACCAACTGCAAATGAATTGTAATGGAAATCACATGAGAACTTGATAAACCAAATGTCACATTCCGGCACTGGATACTTCTGTAGGATGTCCACAACACTATCACTAGTACTTTGTTCCTTGCTAGACGACTCCCATAACACTACTTCATTTTCAACACTCTTTGATAAAATAAAATCCCCAAGCCATCTGTTGCAATCCACATAGTTTAAGTGAACTGCAGCAATAAAAATAGGAAATTGCATATATTTTGTGGGGAATTTTGAAGGTAAATCAGTCCATGTAAATGATTTCTCAACATAAGTCCAAAACTCTTTCATAGACCGAATCTTGACTGTATTGTCCATGCCACAACTTGCAATGCGATACATATTTGAGGAATGAAAATCAACACTTATAACTTCATTTCAATGTCCCCCAGCTCCAACAAATATCAAAATGCATATACCAATTTGCACATTCCATAAACATATAGATTCATCTTTGCTAGCGGATGCAATAAGAGAAGGTTTGAGTAATTGTGTCCTAATTTCATTCACGGAATCTCCATGCCCAACAAAACACTTTTCAATCTTTTCATTTGCAACATCAATAGCTCGAATTATCCCATTGCTACCACCTGCAACTAATAATGGTGAACCATTCACATTGCAAGCCCAACTTATAGTGTAAAATGACTCTTCCTTATCCTCATCAACATATGCCTCCAAAGCTGCAATGACCCCTCCTTCAAGACATTTATAAACAATAATCTGCATGATGGGTTGTATATGGAAGACCCATGATGAATATTCTTCTAATTTATGTTGGATGGGAAAATGTAGCCTGGGAAGGTGAAGTAGAAGTATCATTGACAGAGTATTTTCCAATTTCACTATGGTATTGGCAAGGCAATGCTCCATTATCTCTATCCAATTGTGAAGGATCACATCTCACATCAGAATTGCAAGCACATCTTCCTACATGATTTGAATTATTTGTATTTTCACAATTAAATGAAATGGAGAATCAACCATTCCTCTTAAAATTTGAATGAAAAGCTAATCCCATCAATCCAAATTCTACATCAGCAATCAACCGTTCACTTAAATCTATAAATGGATTTGATTTATTTAAAATCAATTGCTTTCCAGAGCCACTATCTAGCAATGTAGCCATCCACACTTGACCTACTGATAGAAATTTCTTTAAGAGATCCCAAGGCCTTTTGCAACATTTTATATAATCAAAAGTTCATATATTGGCGTGGGCAAGAGGATTAGGTTTTACATCTGCCAATTGTTTTTTAAAGCTTCTTCAACAAATTTATGTCCATATATCCTATGATCATTACATTGCGTGAGATGACATCTCATTGAGAATTTTTTCAAGCAATCCCATGTTGCGCTTAACTATGGGAATTGGCCTTTGTGCGCATTGTCAGGCAATCAAGCCTTTTATAACTTTCTAACCTTTATTTGAGAGTTCGGGAGTTATGAAAACTCCTGACTCCGTGACAATAATAGAGCAACCTTTGGTTATTGCAAGCAAACAAAGTCAAATGTTCTTTAAGTTCTTGAAATCAACAAGCTCCTGACAAATTTTTTTTCAATAAAGTTCCCAGCTTAGAGAAATTTTTGCACAAAATCACTTTAATAAAGCTACTTCTAACTTTATATCAACTTGATGGAATTTTTCTCCTCTTCTAATTAATTTTCAACTTCGAAAAACCCATCAAATAAAGCAATTCTTTCCTCACAATAATTAAATGTAGTTTGAGGGTAATCAAGAGAAGTGAAATAAAGTGCCTCCTTTATTTCTCCTGAAACTATGCCTTGACTGAAGGATGAAAACCTGCATATTTTCCCCATAGCTGCTCCGATTTTCATGAAATTTGGACAAAAAGATGGTTAGATCATCCTCAGTATAACCCATAAATCCTTTAAGCTCAAGCAACATAGACATTAGAATTTGACTTTTTTGTGAATCATGGGTGGTAGAAAGTGAAGCTTGATATTTTGCAAACAATGAGAGATTTGAGCGTGAAAATTGGGTATATAGTGTGGAATGGAGTTAAGATTAGACCCATGAAAGGAATTTTTACCAACTCTCATAGATTTGCAAACTTAATTATTTTTGTGATCTTGCAGGTTTAGGGATATACAGGAGAAATGCGTTAAAATTTGAAAAATCTTTAGGTTCAAATTTTGGGGCAACAAAACTAGTGGTTGTGCTTCCAATAGCCATTACCAGGTGGTTCCACGAGTCTAGCAATGAGCACAATAGGAACATGCAACGATCATGTTCATCAATCTTATCTCCAACAGAACCCAATTGAGCTATTAGCATGTTGAATGCATTCAAATGATTTTCCACATATCCTCCATCTTCTATCTTTAAAGAGTATAGTTTCTTTCTTAGGAACAACTTATTTACCAGGGATTTAGCTTGATAAACATCTCCAAGTTTTTTTTCAAAGGTGTTTTATTGTTTTTTCTTCATGGGCGTTTAGGAGGACAAAATTAGCTAAAAAATGTTTGATTAGACCCTTGGCTTTCCAATCCATAAGATCCCAATCTACCTAGGTTGTAGCTAGTTTAATTTTAAATATTATAGCCCACAAATCTATGTCTACGAGCATATCCTCCATTTTCATTTTCCAAAGTTCAAAGTTTTTATCATTAAACTTCTCCATCTCGATTCTTCTAGATGTGCTTGCCATATTTTACCTACAACAAAGTCACAAAACGCCCTTTTGCAAAACTCCCACTGAAAAAAAAGATTAGGGTATGTGGAGGATCATGATGGGCCAAAAAGTGGTGATATGATGGGTATGTGTAGCGTATGTGGCTGATGACTTTTTTTTTTACCCAAAATTGATGAAACAAAAGATTTTTAAAGGAGATTCTCGCCTTTCACCAATATAAATTATTCTTACTTTGAATTTAATTAATAATTATTATTTATTTTCTATTTGAATACAACTAAAGTAATCGATTGATAGGCTGATTGAAAAACATCTATAGCTTTCAAATCCAGACACATTTTTGAATCCGGAATATATGTAAATACATTCTATGTTTTGCATACTATAGTATTAAAAAGAAAAAAATGAATTTCATGAAGTTTTGACCAAGTTAAGGTGGTCGACATACAAGTTTTTATTTTCAAAAATTTGTAATAAAAATCATAATTAATTATTTACTTAAAAAATTACAAAAAGATATGACCACATCCGGAATATTGTGTCCTCTACTTATATCTAAATGCTGCAAAAAATATTATCATTTTATTGTGGTTAGGGTGGTCAAATTAACACCTACTTATTTTTCCCCTGAAATTTAAGTACTACTGCATTGAAATTTCAAATTTTCACCAAATAGATTTAAAAAAAAAAAAAAAACCTAGTAGTTCAGAAACTACATTCAAATTTCTACAGATTCTATTCTTACGTATTTTTCAAATAATATAGATAACTTATTCAATTTTTTATGGCAAGTTGCCTAACTCTGATTTTTTTGATTTTTTTGCCACTTAAGGGCTTGTTTTTTCCATGATGATCCTGCACATATCCATCATCTAAAAAAAACCTTGAAACCTAACAACAATATCAAAGATATCCAAGCTTTGATATCAATTGAAAGGAATCCCAATAAGTGAAAGCAACTTCCTACACTAATCTAAGTATGGGAGAGTTACAAAAATTTCCTTTTAAAACCTTTAACAATTATAGAATTAGAAGATGCACATTCAAAACTTAAATAACATAAACAACAATGCAAACCATAACACATTGTTTACATGGGAGAACCCTTTCGAGAAAAAACCCACACTCCAAATCACATGACTCAACTTGTATTATCAACAACAATATCAGTTACAATACAATCTCAAGAGCAATGCTTAGGATTCTTCACACTATGACAAAAATTTGGATAAATTCTGACAACATAACAACATGTAAGCTTCTTCAAACTTGTCACTCACAAAATGCATTAATTCTGCAAGTACTTATAACCTCTCAAGATGAAACAAGCACCCAAAACTTACCATAACCAAATCTCATGCCTAAGGTGTGATAATGAGTTCATTATGACATTTCATCATATTCATAACTCATAATTATGAAAATCTTCCATAAATCAGCCCCTATCCCATAAATTTGGTCATTACTGCACATGCAATGAACCTGCATGCATGTGAATTCCTTGCATGTGTAGGTGCCCTCATCACATGGGTCCCACCTATCATAATTAACTAGAAATATGTCATTAATGACTCTTCCACCATCATAATCAGTCATAACCTGACATAGCAAGTTGTCCTAGCCTGTTACATAGTAACTTATGGCAAATTCCACCAATTTAGGCACAAATCTAGTTCTCCAAAGTGGGCGCCTACCTCCACTAATTTAGCTTACAAATTGTACATGTCACTTGCCATGTGGGATGCCACATCACTAGTAGGTTCCACATTGTGACAACAATT
>VDFB02314881.1:0-10950 GCA_007258455.2 Sequoia sempervirens | reverse complement strand
TTCTTCTTCCCCCCATATTTACACAATTCCTCTACAACTGTAGGTTAGATCCACAGTCCGCCACCCCACAACAAATCTTCAACAAGACTCTGCAAATTCTAGCAATCTCACACAAATCGAATCTTGCTCTGATACCAATCTGGCGCAACCATGGTTGGAGGGTCCTCAAAGAGAACAATTTGGACTGTGCAACAAGAGTAACACAACAAAAGAAACACGAAAGATGGAGGAAAATGAAAATTAAAACATGCTCATTAAGAGAAATATCAATTATAATTGGTCGACAACACCTGGGCTTACAGATTCGGCTCACAGGCCTGACACAACATGTTCAGAAATACAACATTCCTATATGCTCCTTAATTTGAGTGAAATATTCTATCTTAAATCTAATATTTTGTCCCACTATTAGTCACTTCCTTTCTAATGATCAATTACAAGCTTTATATCATATCTGCAAATCTGGAATCATCTACGTCAGCCAAAGATCATCACAATCTCCTATGAAGGAAAATGTAACGAGTGCATGAATAGGTTTGCGTCAAATTTGAATTACTCCTCAGTGAATGCATAGGATGAAGTGTGGACCTATAATTAAGGTCGGGGACACTCCACGAAACATTTAAAATCACATCGTCGGGATCCACAAGCTACGGGAACGATCCATCAGTGATCAAACTAGCCATTAGGCTTGAAAATTATTCTGGTGTCGGTTCAAGAAACTGCCATCAAATCTAGAAGCGATAACTTGCCAGAAAAAGATCCAATTGTGCTCAAATCTTGGAATAAGGAAAATGAACATGTATACGATGGAAATGTAGATCCATAAGGTCTGGTGAGCAAATGTGATGAATCCTCCAACATGAACTGAGCAAGAATAGAACAAGAACAAAAACTGAAAGAAAATATTTTTGGTTGATGTAAGATTGCCAAGAACCAAGGGTGCTCCTACATCAAATAAAAATCAAACAACGTAAATAACAAGAAAAATACTCAAGATTAAATAAAATAAGTCAAACAAGCATATAATTTAATGAATTTAAGCTATAACAAACTCCCTATTGTGTAGACGTGTCCATGATAGTTGATTAGATGTGTGCTCACTAAGAATTTTGGCTTCACAATCTTTCTCCAATGATAAAATGAATGAGAGAGTGTGTGTTTGAGATAATGGCTAAGTGTTGGATTTTAAATATTTTGGATTTTGGATGGAGGGTCAAGATTGCAAGTTGATGATCAAAGGTGGAGGATGGTTGAGACATCTCACATCATGATATGGTGTTAAGTGGCACCATAAGGTGTGATGTGAAGAAGATTGTACCTTGGAGTTACTTTGAAGATTTGGAATAAAGGTAAGCCTTGAACTAACACTCAAAAGTGAGGGGTGAAAATAATAAAGGAATTAAAAAATACCTTTGGATACTTTTGGAAGCAAGACCCATTTGCCCAAGGACATGGGGCCTTTTCCAAAAGGGGAAATTTGATGAGAGAGAGGACAACGTGGGTGAGGGAAGATTTGACAACACTTAATAAAAGATTAACTGTGTGCACATGATTAGGGGGTAGACTAGGAAAGTAGTGGATAGGATTAGGATTAGAGGGCAAGCGAGGGAGTTGGAGGATGTGACATGAGGTGAGAGGAGAATAGGAGATGTGAGTAAATAATTAAAAGTAATTATTTACTTTAGGCTATGATTTAAGAACAATAGATAAGGATGAAGATTGAAATAATTGAATATTAACTAGATAATAAGGTATTATTTAATTGATATGGAGGATAGGAAATTGGTCAAATTAGGGGTAATGACCAAAAGTGTGTCAATTTTAGGTGTCTAGATTTTTCCCCTCTTTAAGGTGGTGTTATAAATTAGCATCATACCTAAAAGAAGGTGGTTAAATTAGGTAAGATTATCAAGTCATTTGAAGGAGTTAGGAAGAAAGATTATGCAAGTGAAGATGACAATTAGTCCTTGAGGATTCCCCCTCGAGAGGATAAACATGTTTAGGAGAACACAAGTGTGCTCTCAAAATGGATGAGAGGATGTAAAGAGGAAGATGATGTAAGATGATGGATAAAAGGAAAGATTGGGAAGAGGAAGAGATAATGTATGGAAGAGATGATATGCAAGAAACCATGCACAAAGGGATTCAAGGATAAATATGATGCTTCCTTGGGCAAGAAGAAAAACCAAGATTGATTGATGATAGATGGAGTGTTATCGATATGTGAATGATATATCTCAAAACAACAGAAGAATCGGGAAGGATACATCATGATGATGATGATTAGAATGTATGATGTTTCCCTAGGCAAGTGAAAAAGCCAATATTGATTGATGATGGATAGAGTATTGTTGATATGTTAATGATATATTTGGAAACAATAGAAAAATTGGGAAGAATACATCCTGATGATGATGATTAGAGTGTTGTTGATGTGGGAATGATATATCCTCAAAAAACACAAGGATTGGGAAGGATACATCTCAATGGTGATGATTGAAGTGTTGTTGATTTGGGAATGATATATCCCAAAACAATACAAGGATTGGGAAGGATGCATCTTGATGATGATTATTGGATTTGGATCAAGGCTTATAGAAAGGACTAGGAATAATACCATGGATATGGTTGGGTGATTTGTGCTAGATTGTGTGACACGATTACATAGATTAATATTTTCTTGTGATGTTGGATTTTGTAGGAGCATTGAGATTGATGAAATGGATGGAGTTGATGGAGGAAAAAATGCTTAGACTAACAAATCTATATTAGCCCAAAAATATTGAAGGGATAATGAAATGATTAGGATAGATGGAAATATTCTTAGACTAACAAATCCCTATTAGCCTAAAAGGATTGAAAGGATAATGAATTGATATGGAAATAATTGTTGAATGCACAAGACAACTGAGAGGGCAGGTGAATCAGTTGTACCTTAAAACTTCAAAACCCTCATACACATTCAGATCAACATACATTCATTAAACCCTCAAATCTATTATGATGAATTAGCACGAAAAGGAAATAACAAAAAGTGAAGCTAATTAACACCATACATAAGAGAACACCAAATTTATGTGGAAAACCTAGGATAATCTTCAAAAATAGGGTTTTTAAGGGTCATATGTTTGTGTTTTATGTGGTAATAGTTAAGAGTGGCCTCTCCCATTTATTTTTCAATACTCTTTCTCTAAGGACATTAGGAACTTTTGGTGGAGAAACTAGAGGTATTATTGTGTTCATACTACTTCCTTGGTTAAGCTATGGAGAAGTATGGGAAGGCCCCCAATGAAGTCTTCATTTCTACAAGTGGCATGGAGCATTGGAACCTCCTTTATCATTTGGCAGATATGGCTTGAAATGAATCATAGAATCTTTTGGGGAATAAATTTGGTGGTTCAATAGCTTTGGTTGTGAATTGTTGGTATGGTACAAGAGACAATGAGGGCTAGATGTGAATTGTGTACCCCTGTGGATTCCATGGAGGAGGAGGTCATGAAGAGGTTGGGTTTACATGGAAATTATTCAGGATCATCTCAAGAGAGGAGAATTTGTCACTTAATTAAGAAGACTCAAAAGGTGGGTAGGTGGTCCCCATCATTAGAAGGTGTCCCAAAGGTTAATACTATTGATTTCTTCCAAGGGAAATCCTGGGCATGTTGGGATTGGTGTTGGGCATGACAATACTAGGAAAGTCATTTATTTATTTTCCATTTATAAGAGCTAGAAAAAAATAATCCTATGGAAGGTCTTGCTATTCTTACATCTCTTGAAAGAGATTATTCTCTAGAATGGCGTAAGATAATTTGTGAGTCTATATGTTGAATATGCATATGGTTGAAGGTGTTCATTGGCAATTGTCCTTGGTGGATCAACAAAATCTTGATTGAGTATCATGCCTGAATATGTCTCCTTTATTTATATTATGATGGAGTGGAACAATATGGTGGATTTCTTGGCTAAATAGGCTTTTGAGAATATGGAGAAATGGAAGTTGGAAGATTCAGAGCAATTATCCCTAAAATATTCCCAAAGTTTCAATAGATTATTTCTTGAGGACATCGTTGGATGATGAGCTTTATTAGTGTGACTGACGGATAGTATGGGTTGGCTACACTTGATCCATGTGGATACAAAGCATAATTATGCCACTAAACGTCAATCCCAATAAGATTAATAAATTAAAACTAAACTAAGCATTCATTAAAATGTAACATATTAAACTACGAAAGCTTTAGAAATACCTATTCTAATCCATTGAAACTTATCCTATTGGGGGAGTGGTGTCGCATTGATGTGGAATGGCGACCCTTTCCCAATCTCATGGATAAATGTGCCTATTCCGATCAATTCTATTGAAGAGAAATGACAAAACTAATGAAAGATGTGTATGAAAACATGATTAAAAGCTAAATGAACATGATACAAGCTATTTTAACATGATCTATGCTAAGATGATTGATATGGGTGTATGCAAAACTAATCTAAATGGATTCTAAACTAAAAAGATTGAAACCCTAATTACACAATACTAAATGGATGCATTTGTGTTATCATGGAAGCCATTAATGGAAGCTAAGCTCATAAGCTAGTAAATTAAACTCAAATATGTTAAATAAGTGATAAATATGAGTTCAAGTGCAAGTGAATTTAATAGCATAAGTTTGTTGTTAAAAGATGGATCCATTTGTCTCCAAATAGTGACCTATGTATAGGAGCAAAAATGAGAAATGAAGGGTTAAGATTAAAAAAAATTAATCAATGGTCAAAAATGAAGGAAAGATGAAACATGGATCATGGATTCTCATCAATGGATGAGAATCAATGATCACATGGATCAAGGAAAAAATCAAGGGTTGATATTATTTCAAACAAACACACTCAAAACTTGCACAAGAAGTCTTGAAAGTTTGTTAGCAAAAAAGGAATATTCCCTTTTTTTCAAATGAGTGAGGAGAGAGAATATTCTTTGGAATATTCTCATTGGTGAGGGGAAATTGGATATTTAGCAAATTAAAACAAAGTTTTAATGTGCAAAAGGGAAAATAATATTCTATGGGAATATTCCTTTTGGAGGAATATGCAAAGGAGGAATATTCCCTTGCAAGTGGGGGGGAATTAGATTAATTAGTAAATAATAATTAAAATAAAGGTCTAATTATACAATTATGGGAATTTCATGATATTCATTAAATAAAGTGATTTAATGAAAGGGAGAAAGTGAAATGATATTTAATTAAATAACTTAAGATTATTTAATTAAATAAGAGGACTTAGGGATTTAAATTAAATAATTAGATTTATTTTATTTAGTAGGACAAAATCTTAGCATGAAAGGGGGTGAATTAACCCGATTAGATTAATTAGGTTAATAGATGCAAATGACATAATTAATTAAATAGATAGGATAATTTAATCAATTAAGCAAAAAGAGGATGGTTTTTAAGATGAAATGATGTTAGTATACCTGATTCGAGTGCATGATATCATTCAAAACATTTTTAAGTGTATATTTTCCCCTCTTTAAAGTCAGGTACATGTTACATTGGTTCAAAGATTTACACTTTTTTGGATTAAAAAATGTTGCTTAAATAAATAAATAAAATCTAATTTTTGGATGCCCCACTGTTGCCCCAGTAGAAGGAAAAATCTAGTTCCCTACCCCCTTGAGAAATCAGGCAAATTTTTTGAAATTTGGGTTGATTTCTTGACAAAGATTAAATACTCCCTCAAGTGTCCAAAAAGGCTCCGAGATGCAAAACTCATGCCAAAAATGTAAAAAACGGTGCATAATAAGCTTCAATTTGGCAAGATTGTGACATTGGTGAAAAACCCTAACTTTTGGTTGAAATTAGGGCCAAAAACCCTAATTTTTAGGCTTAAATAGGTGATGAAAGGTCAGTTTCAATTCATTTATGCATTCACACCTTAGAGATTTTTGCATTTTGAGCTCTGGTACCCTAGCAAAATGCCTCGTCGTGTGCTCCCTCTTCATCTTTTGGATCAAGTTCGAGAGTACTAGTGGCGTGCAAACACTAGACATCGGGTATGTGACTCAAAACCTCTCTCGATTTTTGCTTTTAAGTGCATTTAATACAACATCAAAGTTAGGTAGATAGGCGCATCATTGTATAGCGACGCTTTTGAACTGGCGGAAGCGTCGCTATTATAGTGATGCACCCTAATTTTTCAATTTAGAAACACATTTGATTAGGGGGTCACCAGGGTAATATAGTGATGCATGGGCTTTTTTAAGTTCAACATTGTTCAAAATCGGTGGGCGATGCATGTAACAAATGGTGATACACCCCAATTTTTTAATAAAGTGACGCACCCCAATACCGATTCACTATTGAGCATAGCAACACATGTTTCCAAACTGGTGATGCACCCCTAAAATTGATATAGCTATGAACCCCAAAATTAGTGAGGTGCTTAATTTTTTGGGTGCAAAGTCTTAAATTTTTGGTTAGTTTTTTTACTTTTTCAGAAAATTGACGTGGGTGTGATGCGTGCAAGAGGATCCTCCACCACTGATGTCGCGAGAGCATCAATACGACATTTTGGTTGTGGCAAGAGACTTTGACAACTTGGAGGTGGAGCGGCTAGGGAGGCTAGTGTTACTTTGTTGATTTCACACCTAAGATTAGGACCCATCTTGCTTTGATGATAGTGTTGGTCGAGAGGTGGCACAACAAGAGCTCTTCTTTTCACTTGACCACTAGGGAGGCAACCATCACACTGGAGGATGTGTGGTACATTTTATGGTTGCCTATCCACAGAGTGAGTGTCATTTATGACCCAGATGCCATGAGAGATGCATGTCTCTCTTTTACACGAATGTTTGGTTGTTTTGGTTAGCTCTCAAGTTGATCTGGACTTTTACTAGGGTCGGGTGGACACATTCAGATTGTTCGTTGCAGCCCTGATTTGTGGTGTCATTGCTCGAGACTGACAAGGCTGAGGTTTCAGTCCTGGATGGGGGTTAGCATAAGAGGGTATAATCTAGAGAGACACTATGTATTCCTAGGGTTCAATTCTCCTTGCCTCTTTGTACCATGATATGCATGAGGCCATCTACCGAGAGGGTAGGAGCATTAGAGCATGGGTGACTTTGCTTCACATATGGGCATATGAGCACATTACAATGCTGAGGCCCTTGGTTGTTCTAGCCGATATTCATGAGGATGAGATTTTAATTTTTAGATATGCACTGCTAATGACATTGCAGCACACGGGCCCCACAAGTTTGGCATATTGGTATTGTTTCATTGATGACATGATGGTGTTCAGATGGAGGTCATGGATACATCATCCATGGTGGTACAATGATCAACAATAGCTAGATTTTTCTAGGAACACTTGGAACATACAAGGCTGAGAGCACACTATTATTGATTAATACCTCCCAAACTGTGTTGCTTGGCAATTTGGGGAGGTACAGGATGTGTCGGGAGATGATTACATTGCCCTTTTTTCCACAGATTAGAGAGAGGTATAGTGGGGAGCCCCAATTGATCCCATGTTAGCGATCAATGATTTCAAATAGCTCATCCCACAGTCGTGGGCATATGATCAGGGTATCCCAGATGCGGGCATGAAACCAGCCTATGATGCATGGTTCAAGCCACCTACATTCCTAACAGATCCAGTGGGGGCATAGCCCGACAAAGGCAAAGGTAGAGGCAGGGGCTGAGGCTGAGGCCGAAATGGCGGTCGAGATGAAGGGATGGATGGTGGATGGGGTAGAGGCCAAGATCAGGAAAAGGGTCAAGTGCGAGGTAATGGGCACTAGCAACATCAAAAAGATAACGGTCATCAAGACCCAGGGCATCAGCCAAGGCAGTATGATAGATAGGTTTTGGGGGCACCACTGCCTCCTCCACCTCCATAGCCAAATGCTTAGTTGAGGGCACAGATACAGGCTCTCACTACCGAGAGATACAAGTTACAGGTGGAGAGGGCCCAACTGCAGCAATAGGTATAGGACTTGACTACCCAGAGGGATCATGAGGTTCTGTTGCGGTAGAAACTAGACCTACAGCTAGCCTAGGAGATAGGGCAGAGACAACAGTAAGAGGTAGTGACAACTACATCACAGGGTCATACCGTATCTGCTCGATTATATAGAGAGGCACTAACTAAGGCTGCACACTATTGCATGCACTATCATTGTGATGTTCTTCAAGTGATGTGACAACCTGATTTTTCACAACAAAGTGGAGCACCTCCTAGAGCTAAGGATTAGCCATCAGTTAGGGGAAAGTCGAGTAGCCACCAAGGCTATCCTGCTTATATAGAAACTTTTTGATTGTTTGTTTGATTCATTTATACAGATTTACATTCATGGGCTCCTTTTTGATAGCCTCGTGGATATTATACTTTTTATTGATATACAAATATACTGATTCAAATATTGTATCATGATAGTCACTATTTTTTGATATATATATATATGAGATGTTTTGAATTCGATATGATGTGATGTGCTCTTTTTATTTTATATTTATGAATGTATGGATGTATATGATGTAATATGATGTGATGTGCTTCTTTTATTTATGTTTATGTTTATGTAATATGCGATGATGGATGTATGGTGTGATGCAATGGATGGATGCACTTCTTTTTTAGTATCTTTTTATGAGATGTTATGGTATGGATGTTATGATATGGATATGTTATGCTTATGCAAATGATATGGATGTATTTATTTTTGTGTACTTTTCTATGCAATTTATGAGATGATGATGTATGTATATAGATGTATGGATAGTGTAGATGTTCATGCTTATGATATGAGAATGTGATGTATGTTTATGATATGTTAATGATTTGTGGATGTAGGATGGATGAATTGATGATGTTTTTGTTGACTGAAATGATATCAAGTTAGCACAAAGAGAAGATAGAAGACATAAGCTGAATGATTTGACCAGTGATTTTGATGATAAATTTCAATAGGTCCTTGATCCACTAAGACTTTATTAGATGGTGATGAGAGATGGATGATGATGATGATTTTCTCATATCTTGGGATTGGCATTTTTCGTCATTCCTTTTTTTCATATAACACATAGATACGATGCATCAAGGTATTGATAACGAGGATGGCGTTGTATCTAGTGCAATGGACTTTGACTCTACAAACGAATATGATAGTTCTTGTTCACATCTTGACATAAAAAAATCTCGTTGGAATATATTTTAGTAGTTCAGAATATCTTTGAACAAAGCATACACAATAGTCAACAATCTACTCCAAACAACTTCCCTACACACAACTAAGCAAGTATGCACCAATATTATTTTACAAGAATACCAACAAGCATAGAAAACAAAAGATAATGATTGATGCCCCATTCATTTCTCTCTAAATTTTTTAGACATCATCAAGAGGTCCTCAGAATGGGTCAATGAGATAAATCAAAAGAAAGGATTAAAGACAAACAGTCAGTGTTCTATATATCTTGCCAATTTAACTTAGCTAAGGTGATTTCTAATGCTGATGTCCATCGCAGGAAGGATATGTTGACCGAATGGTTTGATTAGGATGAGGTTTATGATAAGTCATTGATACAAACTCCACTAACTCATTCACCTATGATCTAGACTTTAGATTTTCACACTTAGGTTCTCACTTTATGACTTGCAATACTTGTTTTCTCTTTGTTTTTCCAAAGGTTGAAGATGGCAATTGATTTATTATGGGTAAAGATTTATTATAGGTGAAAGTGGAATGGGATGGGTGGTTTTGGATTTTCTGGAATATTTCAATTATTTTGGTATTTTAAAAATATTTTTAGGTTGTTTTTTGGTCTTTTTGAAAGTTTATATGAATGTTTTGGTTTTCGGTTTATTTGAGGTTATTTAGGGTTTTCTCTAAGATATTTGATGTTGTTTAGGTCTTTTGAATGTTTTCTAATGTTTTTATGTTTTTTGTTATCTGAATGTTTTGATATTTTATGATATTTGGATGTTTAGGGGCTTTCCGAGTTTCGACCAAGAACCTGACCTAAAAGACCCATCCTAGGGGCCTCAGGGACTGATCAAAGATGATCCTTTCCTACGTAGGCAGAGACCATGTAGTTTGAATGACTTGACTTATTGACGATGAGAAATTAACAATTGATGGATTGTCAGTTTATTATGATGGACTCTTAAAGGCTGCCCTAAGGTGTCTTAAGGGCACATCAATGATGGCCTTGCCTACATTCAAGCTTAGAGACTCGTAGTTTGACATGGCATTGTTTTTGGATTTTTGATGTTTTGACCTTTTTTAAAGATTTTGATGTGATTTTAATGTTTTGGATTTTGACTTTACAATTTTATGAATGTTTTTGGATTTTAGCTATACAAGATATTGATGTTTTTGGATTTTTTGATTTTGCAAGTGTTTTTGGATTTTCTGATGAACGTTTTATGAATGTTTTTGGGATTTTCAAATTGCGATTTTTAGTGTCCCTCCAGTTACTCTAATTTGTTTCACATGTGACTCTGATCTACTGGTATTTGTTTTAGTGTATTTATGATGATGCTTTTGATATTTTTTATGTTGTAGTATTGTAGGTTAGTCTTGGTGAAGGAGACATTGTAGCATAACTCACTCATGAATACCCTACTACTCTATGACTCTCTTTCACGGTGTGATTGTTGGTTTATGTAGATATGTTTACAAATGTCATTTGATGTAGTTTGCAGGTACCAGGTATGGGCTTCACCTGCTTTGTTAGGTTTGAGCATGCCCTGACCCAATGGAAACATGTTGTATTGGAGATAGTGTCAAGTCCTCATTCTTAGCCATCATTCATGATAGAACAAGTATTTGTTTGTCACCCATCATTGTCATTTGTCATTTGTTTCCGTCATGTCATTCTTGTCTTTGTCATGTTGGAGATTCATTGATTTAATTGATAATGTTGAAATGTTAAGTTAAAATATTGATGT
>VDFB02314878.1:0-54544 GCA_007258455.2 Sequoia sempervirens | reverse complement strand
TATGGAAGTTGTCCAAATAGAGAGAAGTAATTGCAGACCAAATTAGAGAGATAAAGGAAGAACTAAGTGGTCCCATGAAGAATTAGCCTTCCTCACCTTGAATAAAGTTGATAAATGAAAAAATTGCTTTTTGTAAAGGGTTAGGCAATGATGTTATCATTATGCTCAAAAGTTAAGGAGTATGAAAGATTAAAGACCTATTCATGTAGAAAGCTCTTAGATGTAGTACATGCGAACCTCTATATGCTTGGTCTACTAATGGTAAACTAGGTTTTGTAAAATTTATATAGACTTTGATTATCATAAACTATGAAATATGGTTGTTTGAATTGGATACCAAACTCGATGAGATTGTGGTAAATGCAAGTGGCCTCAATGGTGGTATTATTAGCCTTCAATGCTTGACCTCAGTGGAAGATAGAGCAATAACACATTGCTTGTTGCTCAACCAACATACATAGAAGATAGAGCAATATCATATTGCTTGTTGCTCAACCAACATTTGTAGAAGATAGAGTAATATCATATTACTTGCTTCTCAACCAACATATAGGACCTAAATCGAGTGAAAAGTTGTAACCTAAAGTGGGCTTGTGAGATTAATGACAATTACTTATCTAATCTAAAATTGTATACCCACCAAGTCAATATCAATAGTTCCTACATAAATGAATCTTATAATGGATAATTTTCTTGGCTACCTTCTAATGTAGCTCATATGGCTCCTGCATAAATCAAGAGATCATATCCACACAATACAAAATATTGGGCCTCATGCGAATTAGATAAGAGGCTTCTAACAAGTTGTCATTGCAAAGTATAATCAACCAAATGTGGAGAGAATTGAGCCTCAAGTTTGACTCCATAAAGAAAGGGAGTTATAGTAGGCCCATATAGTCAACCATGTAAAATTGCAAGTGAAAATTAAGAGTATACTTATAGTTGTATTGCACAGTGATGATCATGTTAGTAGATTGAGATATCTCAATCTCGAGAAAATAATATAGCAAGCCAAAGTTGGTCATAAAAATGCTATATACCTTGGGATATGATATTATAATGTATTTAGATAGATGGAGATGCTGACATGTGACACACATCCCTCAAGCTAGTTATATTGAACCGTGGATTTTATACTAGGTAATTAGGAGACTTACATGGTTTCAGTGGCAAAAAATATTTAAAAGACATGATAAACTATTAAGCCTTGGTTGTTATGGAGTGGTGATGCCTTTCACAATAGATGATCTAATTTTATATAGTGCTCTCCCATCATCTTTTTTTGAGATAACCCATTGAAAACTACTCCCTTGATGCACTCCCTTAAGTTCTTAAGAAGAGGAATCAGGCACCTAGAAGATCTTTACTCTAAGTCTAATTGCACTTGTCTCTTTTTGGCTTAGGCCAAAGTAGAGTTTAATTAATGCCATGCTAATTGAGAAACCTTCAAAATGATAATTGAGACCATGCCTTCTCAACATATACATAAAATATCTACATACTTGCCTTGGCGAAAGGACTAGAAATGGTATGCTGATATTGATTTTTATAATTACACTCCTAAGAAAGGATATAGACAATTTTTGCATTGTCTGCCCACAGTTCAAAAGTTGAATTCTAGGTGGTCTCTTTAGTATCTAATTTTATCTATGCTAAATGTTTTCAAACCATGTGGAAAGTAGTTGTGGAGCACAAAATTTCTCGTTTTACATGATGTTTGGTTTTATTAGGGCCTTCCTATTGGCACCCATTTGATACATCTAGACTTATCTAATCTAAGATGTCTATTTTCTGGGTAACCAAAAACCCTTTTACATCTTTTTTATTTTTGCATTCATTTACAAAATGCCTAGTCATGGATCTATGGATTTTTTGGCCTTTAATACCTAAACCCTTTACTCGGTACAATGTCTTTCTTTGTGATGGGGCCAAATTAATATTTGAAATTATTTTTTGTATTTAAAAATATTTAGATCATGATATTCTTACTCACTTTGTTGTGGATACTAACTTTGTTATTCACTCTAAATCAATGGTTATTTCGTTCATATGTTTATGTAGATTCAAGTCCAAGCCAGTAAAGTGGCACTGAAGGTCCAACATCTCCAAATCTTGCTTAATCATTTGAGAAATACCCCTTGAGCTATGGCTATGGTCCTACCTTCTCCATTGTCTTGTCCCAAATCCCCTTGCTATGACATGTGGTATAGTGACTCCATGTCATCTCAGTGCTACCCTCATATACTTCAGTAAGCCTCCACTCCTTCACTATCACCACCAAGTAACATTCTAATTGGACCCTTTCACCACCTTTGTTATTTGATCACCAGGGTGGCTTGTCTCTACCTATGTATCACTCTCTTGTGTCCTCTTAATGGTGTGGGTGGGGCGTCCTTTGAATTATGATAAATTCTCCCATTTTTTCTCTTATCACATCTTTGTTGAGGACTATAGAGAACCAACTCCACGTTGATTTCAAGGATGGAGAAAATGTTGTTCATACTAGTTGAGAACTTATGGATGATGGTAGGGATCTACCAACATAGGTTGGGATAAACATGATGGGAAAGACCTCTCTACTCACTCTTTCTCACTTCTTTACCCCATCATTAGAGTGACCCTTATTGTATAATTATAACAATTTCTTTTATTTTTGTTAAATTAATGACTTCACATCTATTTTCTTGATGGAATTCTTTCCTCGTCATTTTTTCTTTTTAAAATCGTATATTTAATATAACTTAAAATATATTTTTCACACTATCTATACTTAAAAAAAATATAATTATATATTGCAACTAATAATTTTAATATATTCTTTTCAATAAAAAAATTAATAATAATAAAAATAATTATGTGAAACCTTAACGATTATCTTAAGTACTATATTCATTTAACTATAGTCTATACCTATTTGATTTATTTGTATACTACGTTATTTAAAGGCATTTCTTTAATGACGTGACTTTCAAACGTGACAGCGCAGCTAAAAATCTCGATAAGAGGTGGCAAATGGCAGGCTTTGTTGGATTTGGATATCGTATTCCAACCACACGTTCGATTCTGGCAACCCTTATCCTCGTCTTCTTCTTAATTGCCCGAACAAGAAAATGTGGCTACTTTTTCCCTGCTCCAGGACTATCTCAGATACCTACCAATGCTGCACAAACTTAGAACAATTCGTCTTATTACTGTGATTCAACCGTACAAGTAAGTTGAAGTTGATTTCAGAAGCATCGGTACTCACCGCAACTGCACTCCATTAATAACAGGGAAGCTGTGTGTAGATATAAATATTAGACTTTTTATACATGTTCAGAGGTCAGTGTGGACTGTTCGTTGTTGTTTTGAGTTGGGTGTAGACTATTCATGCTTGATTTGAGGTGGGTATGAATTGTTTATAATGATTCCAATAGCAAAAGATCATGGGTGTCTTGTGCAGCTGTGGGGAGGGTTCACTTCTAGATGTCATTATAAGGAACAGGGGATAGGCCTCTTGCCCCTGGGGGGATGCCATCACTTGCACAATTACCAGACTTCATTGTTTCTCCAAGCTACCAAAACAGTCGTTGCAAAGGCAGTAAACCAGGCTCATTCTCCACTGTATTCTTCTTTATCTCTGCCTTTGCATATCCAACCAATTCCGCAGCTGGTTCTCTCTTCACCCATTTGCTCTGGATGGAACAATGCTTACAACACCGCTGGAGGTGAAAATCTCTCTCAATCTCAGTTTCAAGTATTACAAAAATGTTTTGCTCTCAAGCAGAAGAACCCCTTAAATGCCAACAATACAAGAGTTGAAAACAGCTCCATTGCTGTCGAAGAACCAAACTCTGAAGAAAGAGGGAGGATAGAGAAGTTGGACGGTAAAGCAGAGCAGGCTTTCCATGACAGGAGATTTATAGACATGTATGAAGAGCTGAATGATTTTCAAATTTTTCAAGGCATGGACATGTCCTTAGTAGCATATAGAAAATGCCTGAAATACGCATCAGAAGCAAACAGTGGAAATGTAACAGGTGTGATAAATATTCTTACCAAGGTAGGTTTGAGCAAGCCTGACATTGGGTTGATTTTAAAAAAAATTCCCTCTATAGTGAAAATTAAACCCATTCAGCTTTCTAAGATGTTTGATGTGCTATTACAACTAGGCTATCCAGAGAAATCACTTCCTGGTATTTGCATCCAGTTTCCAGGATTACTTGAATATGATGCTGATGAAATCAACAAGGTGTTTGAGTTCTTGCAATCTGTTGGGATGACAAAGAAGGAACTTGTGAGTGTTTTGCACAAGAAGCCACAGGTATTTAGATACCCAGTGGAAAAGATTAGATTCAGTGTCAATTGCTTGCTTCAGGTTGGTGTCCCAAAGGAACATCTTTGTAAGATTCTATTGTCAGTGAGTAGGCTGTTCTGCCCTCTGATACAACATAATCTTCAGGCCCGTTTGGAATTTCTAGTGAAAAAAATTGGCATACATCCCGACGTCCTTGGAAAAGCCGTTCAAAGGCGGCCCAATATTCTGGGTATCAACTCGGATATCAGTAGCAGTTCTTACAATTACTTATGTCAATTTCTGAGAGATAGTGAAATTGTAAGAATAGTATCCCGGTATCCTGATGCGCTGCTTATACATCCAATGAGAATGGGACAAATATTTGGATATCTTTTGAAACGTGGTGTGAAGCCAATGGACTTAGGAAAGGTCATATCAAGGGGACCTTGCGTGTTGGCACACACAATAGCAACAATGGAGTCAAATGTTGACTACCTAAGGAGTTTAGGAGCAAAAGACGAAACTATTAGCAGAGCAATCACACGGGGTCCTCAGGTGATGCTCTTTTCAAACAAAAAATTCAGTTTACGTTCATATTTGTTTGATGCTTGGATACTTGAATCTAATACATTGTCCACACTGTTTGAGTATGTTTGTTACGCTAAACTAATGATTGTCGGTTAAGCTTCTAAATGTTATTATTTCTAAAGCCGTTCTGATGAGATGAATTTGAGAAAACTATGATATATTTGAAGGCAACAAAATGATGTGTGTTTTGCTGGAGGTAATTAACTTGTTTTTGAACTCATATTTCTACATAGGGAGGAATTTTCACTTTATTATTCCAAAGTTTGCCTTGGTTTCTATCTGTTTTTAGGACTCTGAGTAAAATTAGAGCTATACAGGATAGCATATTGTTAGAACATAATGTTATTAGGGGTCATACCCTTATAACATTAATATATATCTCTAATATAAGTTTATAAAATTATATGCTAATTTATAAAACATATACCATTTAAATAATCAATAATCTAGGTGTGACTAATATCCCTCACATATTTTGTCACCTCTTCTCCTATATTTATGGATCTTCCCTCTCATTTAGAGTTAATGGAATTTGGAGATTTATTCTATCACTATGCACATAAGGTATTATTTTTTTTTTTTTTTTTAGACTGCAGGAATCGGGTAGCACGACCCCCTATAAACTGCAGGTGCGCCTGGTAAACTTTTTAACGTGACCGGCGGCGCTGGTGTGACCATTCACGGTACCGGGACGGGGGAGACTAGAACTTCGTGACCAGCCGAGCATGAATTACTTAATAGCAAAGCTAGGGCCCGCCCCACATAAGGTATTATTGGCCATGTGAAAATGAAGAGAGATATTCCGTGAACCACGGGGGCGTCCCCTCGGCCTAGTGATCTGGCGGGGCGTCCGGAGGCGACGGGGCGTTCCACGTCTCCGTGGCAATTTTTATTTCATGCCCGAGAGAGCAAGGGGGCGAGGCGCGAGGGCGCTGCGTCTGCTGCTCAAAGAGCGCTGAAGCCTCGGGCGGGGGCCGAGCCATGCGACGAACCAAAAGCAAAAAAAATTAAAAACATTTTTTTAATATTTTATTAGTTCTATTCGAACCCTAAGGGCATGTGGGACCCATCCATTGTCGTACCAAGCATCGACCAGGAGAAAGTAAAGTCTAAGAGAAACAATGCAAAATATGTAAAGTCTAAAAGAACCTGTGGAAAAATCATGAAAATGAGGTGCGTGATGTAGTTTCGAGTGGTTTCAAAAGTGTTAAATTGGTCTTGGCGGCAGGGGCGCTGCCCCTCGACCCCGCTGCAAGGGGCGCTGCCCCCACCCCCGCGAGACCCCCATCAAATTTATTGGAATTGCCAAATTGCAATACAATCAACCATCATAGTACAGTTATAAGAGCAGTTGGCAGCTGAGCAAACGAGAGTGGCAGCTCTTGAGGAGAAGTTGGCAGAGAGGGATAGAGTATTGGGTCAATTGATAGAGAAGGATACCCAGGTGGCCAATGCACAACGATAGAGCCAGAGGAGCCATCACAGATTGATGAGGATGAGGATGCTTCAGATATAGGGCTGGTTGGTGTTCCTTTGGCAGATCTTGACCTTGAGGAGTCCAGTGGTTCCAGTGATGAGGAGTTTGCCGACCTCCCGAGGGATGATTAGAGGCCTCTGCCTCCACTACGTTTTGTCATTTTGACATTTTGATTTTGTACTTGTTTTGATATCATATAATCATGCTACTCATTGTAATCATCTTTATAATCAGATATTTTTGATATAATATAATAGAAATCTTCCATTTGCCAATTCAACAATTGTTACATTCTAGTATTGAGTATTACTATTCTAATTTCTAATTAGTAATTTGATATTGAAAGCTTCAATATTCAATGTTCAATGTTCAAGTACTAATTTAGTATTTCAATTTTGCTATTTTACTTCTTAATAGTCTTATACATCTTTTCATAACTAGCATTTTAAGTACCATATGTATAGTATATAGTATATACACCCTGTCCCCCCTCCCGCCCCCCCGCCGCCGTCCCCCCGCCGTCCCGAAATTGAGGCCCCTTTGTCCCCCCGTCCCGGAAACCTGTCCCCCCGTCCCAGCGTCCCCCCGTCCCGACGCCGGTGGAACATAGGATATTTCCAGTTTTTTTAATAATTTTGTAGACAATTTTGTAAGTGTTTAATGATAGAATGGTGTGTTATGGGGTTTTTTATCTGAAAGGGTTTTCCCATGTATATATTGTATAATGTGTTGAATCTGTGTTTCTTGTACTTCTCATTTCATTTATCATATATTTTATTTGTGATGATTAATAACCTATGATCCTAATTTCTAACACATGTATAGCATGCCACTTCATTTTCAGGTGAAAAATGGAGCTTAGGCATCACAAATTAAAGCCTCTGAAATACCCTCATATACAATCCTATAAGCTGTTGAACCAAATACTTTCTGCCTGGGATCTCCTGATCCATTTAAATGGTCACATGTGATTAACATCAAATACCATCATATAGTATGGACTCTTCAATTTTTGTCAAAATTTCCTTATTAGAACAAATTTTGGTTTTGGGTTTTTGAAAATTCATTAGGGGCAGCCTGTTTAAGAAGGTTTTCGGGGAAAAAGAAAAAGTGAGTTGAAAAATTCAGTTTTTTTGCCAGTTTTGAGTATAAGAGGGCAAAGTTTCAGCTTTAGTGTTTTTTAAACTCTCTTATGTCCATTTATAGTAAATTTTTTTGGCAATTAGCCCCCTTTTTGAAAAAATGCCTTTACATCTCTGGCTGACCTAATCGTGCTTAGGGCTTAGGCCTAAAACTGTGGCCAACATTGACTGATCTCTTTAGTTTGTGGTGACTACTGACCGGACCGTGACCAGCAATTTTAGGGTCGGGAATGGTCAACCAACCATTTTTAGATCACTGATCTGCTTTGTTTGACCAAAATGTCCTTTTTAGGCCACTGTCCTAGAAGATAAGTTAAGCAAAATGGATATAAATTGTTAATAGAGATTTTTAAAAAATATTAAACAATAGATTATTGAAATCTTGTGTGTTTGCTGGAGCCTAACTTGAAGAATGTATTATGATGTCAATTGAACTGTAACTTTAATATAAGTATTTTCTAGCGACAAACATGCATTTCAATACACTATTTTGTGTCTGTTTCTGAAAACCTTATTGCTATTGCCAATTCTGAAGTTTCCATTTATGCATTACCTCAATTTTGTGGCAGATTATTCTTTGCTGTAACTATGAAAAGAATCTACATCCTAAATTTCAGTTCTTCTACAAAAAAGGATTCTCGAAAGAACAAGTGGAAAACATGTTTCTAGGTTTCCCCCCCATGTTTGGTCAGAACATTGAAAAATCCTTGAAGCCAAAGTTGGATTTTCTTGCTAATGAAATGGTATCCGTATATTCTATTGATGAAGTTGCTGGATTCCCTCAGGTATGTGACACGTGTTTTTCTTTTCCAATTCTAGTTCATGAGTGCAGCTTTAGGTATTTTTAAGTGTCATGTTCATTCATGAAGTGCTATTTCTTTTTATGACCAAAAATCATTTTTGAAGATTGCAGTAGTTGACTACTTGAAACAAGTCAATCTTTGTTTAGGTGATTTTAGGGAATTAGCTAAGAGTTTAGTAATTAGTATTGACCAAGGGGTTCTACAATATTTACTTAATGGAAATAATCTTTTATACTGTGTACAAAGACTTTCTGTGCTTTGCATATAACCACAGATATGGATAATATCTATCATTATATATTTGTGAACTGTGCTATGCTATGCTCTGTCTTCCTATTTAATGGATGAATTGTAGTTACTAGAAATGAGAAACAGAAACCAAAACAGTTATGTGACAAGAAATGGTGTCCTGGAGGGTTACGGATAAGAAACAGATTTTTTGTACACACACACACACATCTATATTGAAATTGGCCAAGTTTTTGCCATGCAAGCATAATAAAATATGTTGAATAAACATAAAACAATGAAAGGACATACAGGAAACTGAATTTTATGAAAATAACTAATTTTAACGACCCAAATTCAAATTGACAAATTCCTTCACTTCAATAGGATGTCCTGTAAGTCTGGATCCATGATGAGATTGCATTGTAACATTTAGGTCTGACACATGTGGGAAAGATGATGCATAATCTCCCCCAATTTTACTTGACTTTTAATATCACTTGCAAAATCACTACCTGATTTAAAAGTTTTTAGTTTTTTAATGTCAACGGAAAACATCATAATCTCCGCCAAGATTTGTTTTTTCCTTAAATAGCAGTGGAAAAATCATAACTTCATCCAAGATTATTTTCTTATAAAAGTGGAAATTTTCTCAAATTGCAAAATCTTTGAGCAATAATTTACATGCTTACTTTAACTAACAGATAAATAGGCTGACACTAATTCTCTTTATATGTATTTGAAGTATCTAAATTATTCAATAAAACATACATCATTTAAATATTTTGGATTTTAGCCGGCAAGGAACCTCAAAGTTTTTAATTATGATGGCATGGCTGGTAACCTTGATATCTTTGTTATTGTTTAACTGCTGAGTGTGGTTTACAGGACAATAGAGATTGACAGCTTTTATATAAAAATGACCACTATACCCAACAGCCCCGCACTGTGTCTGTTGCAGGGGCTGCTGCACCCAAATGCAGCACAAAGAAATAATGGATCTCACCTGGCATACATTAGTCATTGGCATTGCATACGGATTTTGATCTTTTCTATCATGAAATGGCCTGTTGTGGTCCTGTTTCCTGTAACTATGGGATGAATAACAATGAGGTTATTGGCTGTCTTCATGAGTTCATCCTAGGTTGATTATGCAAACATCTAGCATCAGAGGCACTTGGTTAGGCAGTAATGGTGAATTTTTCATGCAGAAAAGAATCCAAACAGGAGAAATCCATGAACAGGGAACAGTGTAGGCAGCAGGAAGCATAGGGGCAGTAAACCAAAATTAGATTACTTATGAAGGTAATATAGATTAAATTGGAAAAATCATGAAAGACTAATAGAGGATTTGATGGAAGGTTGACCAATGGAAGAAATTCAACAAGGAATTGAAAATTGATATATTTCTAAGGAAAATTGTAGTTTGACGAGTAGCTTGAGTTGGGTACTGGGTGAGAAGAGTGTAGATGCTTAGGTTGAGGAAGAAGCAAAATCCCTCTCCACAAAAAAGTGCCAAAACCTGATGGAATTGCGAAACAATGACTTGCTTAAAATCTACTAAAATTCATGTCACTTGAAGATCATCTTGGATGGCACACTAGACAAAATTGTTACACAGCTTTCTTCAAAAAGATCTACAAACTCACTAATATGGACTGTGAAAATCAATTTCTCTTAATCTGTTGTAAGTTACCCAGAAAAAAGACTATTGCTATGCTTTACCACCCTGAAAGAAATTTCTTGAAATTGTCATCTAGTCTGACTGAACCGAAGAAGTCTTGCAAGAACATATTTCCATGAAGAATTTGAGATTTAAGGTAGTGATCAAGAGATTTATGCTGAACTGTACGCAATTAGGCAAAAGAAAAATTAACTAAATAGAGACTTTTCAATCTGATTGTTCAATTTAACCAGAATTTCAAAAAATTATTTGCTAAATGACAAAATAGGTCAATGGAACTTGGAGATACAACTGGAGATAATAACAAGTGGGAGCCAAATAAAGGCTCCAAAAAAAGCTACACACTAAAAGATAACTAAAAGTATAGCAAATACAGAAAGACATCCTAATAAACAAAAAATAGGGGTTAACTCAAAGCAAGGAAGCCTTAGTAGAAGGGGAATCTTGTGAGACTACGAAGATGATAATATATAGTTTATAAGAAGTCCAAATATCTAATAGAGAGAACTCATGGCCAAAGAAGATAGAGTTGAGAATGGTGGAAATCTGGAATGGGTGAATTGGGTCTAATTTGTAGCATTAGAAGAGGAGCTAACACCCTTGTGAGTAATTATGAATGTGTGAACATAAGATCCAATGATGTTTCCATAGATTTCTTTGTGCTAAGAGGCTCTAGTTGGATGACCTAGGGTGACACGAAGAGAGTTTCCAATGGAGCTTTCCAAATATCCAATGCCAAAGAACCCCCACTATTTAAAGATGTTATTGGAGGTGGGAAAGAAATTGGTGATGCACACCTGAATATGAATATGAGATCCCTATAGGGATTGAGACATGGTAGGAGTGTGGTGCCAAAGGTAAGAGAGGTGGGGCGTGTTGTGGCCTGAGTGCGTGTAGGAGTATGTTGTCTCACTAATTCTATGATTTGTCGTCAATTGCATGAAGACTTATGGTATTTTGAGGGAACCTAATGCTTCCAATACCAGTGATAGGATGAAAGAATCAAATGATTAACTTGGTGGTTGTAGGGGTTCTTTGTAAGGTCTCGTGTTGAAGGTGACAACCTCCTCAAGAAAAGTGCTCAGCACCATTGATCTAGATAGTAGACGAAAGTAGATAGAGTCTTTGTATGAACTATGGTATCTTCCATTAATCTTGTAGTAAAGAGGCACATGAAAATCAAATGCTTTTTTGTTTTTCCTCTCAAAGGGAGCAAAGTCAGTTGATTCGTGCCTTGCTCAGGATGTGATGGCAAAGTTGGTGGGAGCATACTTGTAGTTGCCCAAGGAGGACCCTGAATTTGTGTGATCAATGATATTGGATTTAGTTAGGTTGAATGATAGTGCCATTTGTGATTTGTAAGAAATGCTTAACATAAAAGGTGAGCTAAGGACTGAGAGGTTGGGAGGAGAGTTCTAAGCTTAAATCTCCACAAATTGACAAATAAACAAGCACATGCATATGAGCTTTCAAATCTCCTATAATAATTTCCCATAGAACTCACCAAAGTTAGTTTTTAATTTCCTGCTCAAAATATAACATTTAATGCACTTTTATAAAGCGACTTTATAATATTTTTTCTTTTAAAACATTTAAGTCACTTTATTCAATTAATTAGAATAAAGTCATTTGGAAATTATTTAGTTGGAAAACCTTATTTAATTAATTAATTTATTCCCTGATATAACCCAAAATTAGCCTATAGGAATTAATAATGGGTCATTTTCAGTTACTCCATGGAAGGAGACATTACATTTTGTTAGTTTAAATGATCACCACCTTTGAGGGAAGAAGGCAAAGATGTAATAACCACCCTCAATTGTTTTTGAAAATATGTTAGCTTCAAAGTAAATGAAAGCATAACAACTTCCTTTCCACTTTCTAATTACCTAGATCCCAGATTGGGCAAGGTAAGAGCATACAGTGTCAGGGTTATAATTTATTGATTTACAACTTGTTGGAAAGAAGCATCAGGCGGCAAGCCAGCCAAACCATTTATTTAGTGGGATGCATAAACAATACAAGGAAAAAATCATTCGCTTATTGAATGGGAATTACAAGGCACTTCCACTTTTTAGTGGGAAAGCTTATACAATGTTTGAGGACATTTAAACATGCTTCTTCCACTTTTTAGTGGTGAGCTATTACAATATTACCACTTGTTCAGTGGGGTAAGTACATTAGCAATAACAAATTTAAACTCATTGGCGATACTACCATCCAATGCTTACAAAATAAAGTGCATAGAAATTGAAGCTTTTGGTAATATAACCATCCAAAGCATTACAAGGTTAGCACATATGCATTGTGAACACCAAAATAAGAGGATTAATTGCTGATATAAAGTGCTGATTTAAAGAAATGTTGAAACACCCCACAATAGCACCAAATAACACATACCCAATAAACCAGCTATGAAATAGCAACATGATACTTTGAATGGATGAACTAGAAGGCCGGCACAGGTCTGAAAACACCATTTTTGCTGCCGTGCTTTGGACAAATCAGAACTGAAACATTGCTGTTGATGCTTTGTAAACTTAGAAAAGGAGCATACAAACACACCCAAAAGAAAAATACTAGAAAACTTCCTTCAAAATCCACCCAACGCACCTCAAAACGCTAAATAGATCTTCATCTCAGCAACATCCAAAACTGAAACTTGATTTGAAGCACAATGGTGATCTCTGGAATGAAATCACTCCAATCTAGCTTGGGATTATCTCTCAAATCCAAAACTAGAAATCGAATGAGGGTTTTCGTTCTCAAAAAATCATGGAAGAACTCGTAGGTTCAATCCGACAACATAATAGTATGAGAAAACTTAAGCATATCCGAATGAGCCCCCAATACTTACTTTTATAGCTTTTTTTGTTGCCTTTTGGAAAAAAGCTTTTTTTGTTGCTTTTTCGAAAAAGAGTTTTTTGCCTTTTTGCTGTTTGCCGAAAAAAGAATTTTTTGCTTTTTTCCGAAAAAAACAAAATTTCCTTTAAATTAAATAAATTCATTATGTAGTGGGCGGTTGGGTGGGCGACTTGCCACATAGATTGTGGCAAGTCCGGCGATTGTTCGAAGTGGGCTGAGGTGGCAGCGTCCTTGCTGGGAATTGATGAGGCCTTTATGGTGCTATCATTCAGGGTGTTTGGTGGCTGCTATGGAGGACATGCTTTGATTCCCAAAACATTTGATATGATGTCTCTCACACCTCTATGTGTACTCATTCACTTGAGTGACGACGACATCAGTAGTGGCGAATGGTTTTAAGGCGGGCACGTTGGCAATGTACAGAGTAATAAAGGTGGCGATCATTGCGGTGCACTCCCATTCTTGTTTTTGGGTGGTGAGGGTAACGTCTTTTTCTGTTTGCGTTTGTTTTTGGTTGAGTGTGGTTTTGGGTGTCTGCTCGGCCATGGTGGAACACTCGAAATTCGTGGTGGAAATTTTAGTGGAATCGATTGTTTGCTTTGGGGCCGATACCCCCTTAGCTCTGGATTGTAAGGATTGTTAAAACGCTTTTCGGGAAGTTTATGATCAACGCTTAAAGTGCATACTGCTCAACATCCAGCTGCTGACGGTGGTGGCTATGTAAATGGTGCTTGGCAAGGGGCACCTAGAGCACAAGGAGTACTTCCGGGCAAATTCCCAGGTAGTGTCACGGTTTTTCGCCTCCATTTCGGACAACGGGGTTCCTAAGGAAGAAGCAAGAGTCTTGATGGGCAAATTGTTCAAAAAGGAGTTGCATGGCGACCAGGGGGAGGTGCTCAAGGTGGTCATTCCTGGAAAAGGTGCACCGCGTCCGTGTGATCTGGACTTGGTGAAGAAACCGGGTGAGGTGATTCGAATCTTTCCTCTTCTGGATTTAAAACGGATGGGACTGGTGTGTCATCGAATAATTGCTGCAGTTGCGGTTCTCTACCTCAAGAAGGTCTTCCGTTTGGTTGAGGTTGGTGATTTGGAATGGGTGAAGGAATTTGATGCCTTTGCAAAAGCAAATGGTTTCTTGTAAATCTTGTTGCTCTGTGTTATGGTGTGGGGTTGGCAGTTTTGGGTCTCTTCTTAGTCTTGTGGTAGTTCGGGTTTGAAGCATGGTAGGGTTTTTGTTAGTTTTGGCTTTCTATATTGTCTGGTGGTTTTGTCAAAACCGGTTTTTTGTATAGTTTTTGTGTTGATAACTTGATGGAAGTGGCTGTAATAGACCGGACCAATTTTTTTTTTGTTTTTTTTATAAAAGATTACAATGCAACATGCACCTGTTAAGGTTAGCATAAACCAAAACGATGCAGAAAGTAACTCTAGCCAGAATGTACACCAGGATCCCGATGCGGGCAAGGTGTGAGCATTGGTCAGAGGATCTCAAAGTAAATGCTGAACAAGAACTCTAACCAGAGATGCGCCGGTGAACGACGAGCATTCGGTCAGAGGATCCCTATCTATTGCAATACTGAAAAGAGCTCAACACCAAGTATGTGCTACTCAATCCGTGATGGATAAGAGGCGACCATTTGGTGGAGACTTAAGGAAATTACAATGCAAAACAGAAATAGGCGGCAAGCCAGCCTCTTCCACTTGTTCAGTGGGCAGTACAAACATGAGAAAAGTGCAAGAAAGATAAAAGATGCTGACAGTACTACTGTACAGCTTACAACATCAGAAAGTTCATCCGTTAAGCACCATATAAGAGAGTCTTCAACATTACAGCAAAGTAGAATAATAACTTTAAGTTTTCTCAATGACTTTCCCTCCAAACAACTCCAATGATTAATCCCAAGTTCGCTGTTATGACTGTGCAAGACTGAAAACTGTTAACAGCAATACAGTAATATCATAGAATGCTCACCCAACTCACATCACTCATTCAAATTGCATAGAAATGGTTACAAATGATTCCCAAGATATAGGCGCCCAATCTCAAGACACAAACAGCCCCCAAAATATTGATATTAATTTTCTGCTCAATTCCCAATGCAAGTACAGTGGTACGGCCCCTAGAGGAGGGCGATTTCTTCTTAAAAATCCAGCACTTAATTAAAAATCACAAGACTTTGCAATAGTTGGCGCCCAAGCAAGACTAAATGAAATATGCAATACCCACAATGAAATCTTTTTGTATTTTTGAATTATGAGCAAAACATGCCTACAGCAATGCAACATCAGCTACGCTAAAACATGACAAAATGTTGGAACATCATCACTAAATGCAAAAGTACTCAACTACAATGCAAAACTACCAATAACCAGCTAACCTCTCAACTAGTTGCTGTCTTTCAAGCAAGAAGATGAGCCAATGCTAGGAGGTGTGCTTTCCTCGAAGCGAGTGCCTGAAATCAATCCAGCAGCATAACGGTGTAGTAGACAGAAGATGCCAAATGAAGAGCTGAGGCCTGATTAAATAGAAGTGAGAGAAACATCTAGAAGCTTCCAGAGGGCGCCCCAAAACCCTAATTTCGAATTCCACTTTTCCCTCCAAAAGAAGGCGTCCTTTTTCCTCCACAAAATATTTCACTTTTTAAAATAAACTTCATTTCTCAAAAGGGGCGTCCATTTCAAGGTCTCAAAAATTTGACATTAAAAAATATAATTTATCATCTTATGACGCCTAGACCCTCAAAGTCCCCTTTTTTAAAAACAACTTAAAGTTGCACTGCTAGGCAAAAGGGGTATAATATTAAAATAATAATATTATAATAAAATACTTATCTCTCCACTGAAAATTGCGCCCAAGGCCAAGAATTGAAGTGCCAGCTGAAACAACTGCAGAAGAAGCCCAACTGAACTGAACCCAAACTGTCCACTGCCAAAAATAGAATTTACTAAAAATAGTAAATTCGCGAAGTTGCCCGGAATGCCAAACTGAACACACCACTGCGAAGCTCTCTGAAAACCCAGAAAGAATCCGCAAACAGAATCCCCGAACTCCAAGCAAGACCCCTCCAAATTAGGAAACCCTAATTTCACCATCCGCACAGCCTACGGGTCTCCGGAATAGGCCAACGGTCAACAGAAATGATCACTGCTGAGAAGGGGACATTACAGTCCGCCCTCCCCAAGATTGCTTGCCCTCAAGCAATCGCAAGTCTGGATGTGTAGAATCTCCTCATCCTCCCAAGTAGCATCCTCCAATGGTAAATTCTTCCACTTTACCAAATACTCTTTGATTGTTCTCCTCCTCAAGGAACGCTCTCTGAAATCAATAATCTGTTCTGGAACCAATGTCAACTGCCCTTCTTCATCCAAAGGAGGTAACTGTGATGAAGCCACAACGTTGTGTCCAAGTGCCTTTTTGAGGCGAGACACATGGAAGACATTGTGGACCTTACTACTCAAAGGTAGTTCCAACTCATAGGCCACCGCTCCAACCTTCCTAACACCCAACCTTGAACTTGGTGACCAGTCTGTTCCTCCAAGAAGAGAGCACCCGTCAGAAATGATTCCAAAAGCATCAGGCTTCAATTGAATTCAAGAATAAGGCTCTACAAGAAGATTAAATGCATCTCCTCTCCCTAACTAACTAGTTAGCCTAGACTTGGAAATTGGCTAAAGTGCATGCCTGGCTACCATAGAATGAATTACAAAAGAGGGCCATCGTTCTCTTGTACAATTGATCTAATCTAGCACCCACCCATTATTTTGCATGTGTCAAGAGCTCCAACAACATGGAATTTGAAGACCCTTTGGAGTTTCGCTGTCGTAAGCATGTTTGTTGTGTTCATTTATTGAACGCTGTCCTGATCTATCTGCATGTAAATGGTTGCTTTGAAATTGTTTTGTCTATTGCCCTTTGAATTTGGGAGGATTTTGTAGTCCAAATTATAGGCAATAGAAGAATTGACCTGCTTTCCTCATGCAGGAGCTATTCTCATAACACTGATCTTGGCTCATATCTGTTTGCATGCATGATCAAATCAGAATTGGCAGTGTTTCAGTGACTCAATAAATCTTAGGTAGATGTTGCCTTCTGCTAATAAATAATATTCGCATGAACTGTTACATTAACCAAAATGACACATCATCATCACTATGCAAGAGCTGATGGTTGCCAAGTAGAAAACGTTAATCTATCTTTGGCTACTATAACTACAACTCTTATGTGAGCGGGCCAGGCATTGTGACCACGAACACATGCAAGTGGAAAGATGTATGAAGAGCATGCCTATGGTATGATTGGGCATTTCAATTGTCAAAAATTATTTTTTTTGCTGAACGTCTTTGTGGCACAATTGGTAGGATCCTTATGTCAATGAAGGCATAGAAAGTCCTAGTTGTGGCAATAATGACATTCTTTTTTGGAACTTATCAGCCATCTTATTGTGTTCTTTGCAAGTGAGCACTTGGCACGTTTTTAGTGGCTTCTCCTGGTCTCACACTTCAATGAGTTAAGTGATAAGTGGCCAATCAATGAACCTCATTGACCATTCCGGTAGAGCAGATTTTATAAGGTTGGACTCCTGTGTATGGTAATTAGTCATTTAAGTGTTCTAAGGGATGCCTCAAATGAAATATGTGTCTGCCGAAGAATCAGACTCTTCAGGTAGCTCACACAAGGGTGGCCTATCCTTCAGCATTAAATGCCTTCTGGATTGGTGCTTGGCTGTGATAAACAAGTTTCTGCATTGACCATCACAAGAAGCATCTTGGCTATCACAAGGAGTACATATGCAGTTCCATGATATTTGTACACACTTGCGGATGGGTTCTTCAATAGTTAGAACAATAAAGGTGGAGCTAATAGCTTGTCCATATAGGGGGTGGTGGACTTAAGTGCTGGTCATACCAAGTAAAGTTTAAACTAATACCAATGATTGGAATGGTGGGTAGAGGACTGGGGGCTTGCAACATGGTAAGTGTTCAGGGAACCATTAGAATTCCATTAACTTCAAGGGGAGTGCCCTTTTTGGAGTTGGAGTAGGAACTTTGGGGGTAGAGCGCGTGTGCTCCAGGGGCAGGATACAGGGTAGGTGCCCTAATACCAAGCCGCTTATGACGATTGGCTAGAAGTCATGGGATACACCTGTCTCCTAAACGTCTGATGTCCCAGAGTCTGGAGACATCCCCGCGACTTGGGCGGCAGTCGACGGGGGGATTAGTCCCTGCATCTTGGAAACATGAGGTTTTGCGGGGGGCACATCCCTGTGGAACACTGGTTTCCATTGATTTGTGGTACCTTTAGAAATTCATATGTATGGATTGATTTAAAGTAAAATCCTAGGGTTTTAGGCAATATCTATGCATTCCTTCAAACATTGTGCAAGGCAGATTTTTGGTCTTGGTGCCATGGGTCTTTTATTGATTTCACCAAGACCTTGTGCTAGAGTTTTGACATATTATAGTTCAAAATTTCAACCATGGATTTTTGGTTTATTATTGGAATAGACAGTTAGGGTTTCAACATTCTTTAGGAGTCTGCCATGTTTTAGAGTGGAAAGCTGCTTTAGAATCTTAAAAAATGTTCGTGCATTAAACTAGTATTTTTTGGCTATGGCTATTTATAGCAGTTGTCATTTCTAGAAGATGTATTTCTAGATAGACAGTTGAGGGGTTTCAGTATTCTTTAGGAATTTGTCATGTTTCAGAGAAAAAAATGTTTTAGTATCTCAAAAAATATTTGTGCATCAAACTAGCATTTTTTACTGTGGCTATTTCCATAGGTTCAATCTAGCAGGCCAAGAGGGCCAAACCATGGTTTCTTTGGTCAGGGCAGAGATTAAATTTTAATGCAAACTTTATGGTTTCTTTATCTTTTGCTTTTTTTAGGAAGGTAGCTTTAACTTTGAACATGATTGTGCTGAAAAATAATCACAATCCAAAGAGCCAATGTTACCTTCCCTAAGCTTGATAAAAATGTTTAGGAAATACCCAGCCTCTTTCCACTTGTTCACCATTGGGCTGGGGGAGTACTGGAACTTCTGATGAAGAGAGTGCATCAGAAAGATACTACCAGATTTGCTGACATTGTGTATCTACTGACCACAGCTTACAACATCAGAAAGCTTGATCAAACGTTAAGCACCATACTTAAGAGAGTCATCAACATCGCAAAGTGTAATACTTCCCTCGGCTTGTTTGGAAGAGGATCTCAAATTGCTGAACAAGAACTCTAACCCCAATTGTTAGCCTCTTCCACTTGTTCTGTGCAAGACTGAAAACTGTTAACAGCAATCAACAGTAATAATCAATAGAATGCTCACCCAAACATCATCATCACTCCACTCATTCAAATTGCATAGAAATGGTTACAAATGATTCCCAAGATATAGGCGCCCAATCTCAAGACACAAACAGCCCCCAAAATATTGATATTAATTTTCTGCTCAATTCCCAATGCAAGTACAGTGGTACGGCCCCTAGAGGAGGGCGATTTCTTCTTAAAAATCCAGCACTTAATTAAAAATCACAAGACTTTGCAATAGTTGGCGCCCAAGCAAGACTAAATGAAATATGCAATACCCACAATGAAATCTTTTTGTATTTTTGAATTATGAGCAAAACATGCCTACAGCAATGCAACATCAGCTACGCTAAAACATGACAAAATGTTGGAACATCATCACTAAATGCAAAAGTACTCAACTACAATGCAAAACTACCAATAACCAGCTAACCTCTCAACTAGTTGCTGTCTTTCAAGCAAGAAGATGAGCCAATGCTAGGAGGTGTGCTTTCCTCGAAGCGAGTGCCTGAAATCAATCCAGCAGCATAACGGTGTAGTAGACAGAAGATGCCAAATGAAGAGCTGAGGCCTGATTAAATAGAAGTGAGAGAAACATCTAGAAGCTTCCAGAGGGCGCCCCAAAACCCTAATTTCGAATTCCACTTTTCCCTCCAAAAGAAGGCGTCCTTTTTCCTCCACAAAATATTTCACTTTTTAAAATAAACTTCATTTCTCAAAAGGGGCGTCCATTTCAAGGTCTCAAAAATTTGACATTAAAAAATATAATTTATCATCTTATGACGCCTAGACCCTCAAAGTCCCCTTTCTTAAAAACAACTTAAAGTTGCACTGCTAGGCAAAAGGGGTATAATATTAAAATAATAATATTATAATAAAATACTTATCTCTCCACTGAAAATTGCGCCCAAGGCCAAGAATTGAAGTGCCAGCTGAAACAACTGCAGAAGAAGCCCAACTGAACTGAACCCAAACTGTCCACTGCCAAAAATAGAATTTACTAAAAATAGTAAATTCGCGAAGTTGCCCGGAATGCCAAACTGAACACACCACTGCGAAGCTCTCTGAAAACCCAGAAAGAATCCGCAAACAGAATCCCCGAACTCCAAGCAAGACCCCTCCAAATTAGGAAACCCTAATTTCACCATCCGCACAGCCTACGGGTCTCCGGAATAGGCCAACGGTCAACAGAAATGATCACTGCTGAGAAGGGGACATTACAGTGGCCCTGGTGCAGTAATGTGCCATTTTGGTTGGCTGGCTTTCTTGGGGTCTGGTTCGGTTGGGTGGTCTTTTTTTGGTTTGACACCCATTATTCCTGCAATAGCAGACGATTGTAAAAGTTTTATGCAAATTAATACAACTATCCTTACGAAGCAAAAAAAATAAAATAATTCATTATGTGCAACCATTTAATCATCTTATCAACGAGCTATTGCACTAAGTTGTCCTTTAATTATTTTTCAACATTAGACAACATCAGGGAAATATTAATTAAATAATAACTCACCCAAGTAGTGGAAAGTATTGCAACGTCATCGAAATCCAATTTTGACCACACCATGATGAAACTGAAGCAGTAGGAAGATGATTGAAATCAACTTGGTGACTTTCTAAAAATAGTCTGTTCCTCCAAGAAGTTTGGAGAGCACCCAAAAGGTCAGAAATCGATTCCAAAAGCATCAAAAGGCTCCAACTAACCAATTGAATTCAAACCCAAGAATAATTGCTCTACAAGATTGATTAAATGCTTCTCCAAGAATGTTGGAGTTCTCCCTAACTAACTAGTTAGCCTCCGAAAGACTTGGAAATTGGCTAAATGTGCATGAATTGGCTAAGCGCCAATAGGGGACATTACAAAAGAGGGCCATCTAAGGAAGAGTTCTCTATTTACATATTGATATATCTAATCTAGCACCCATATAATTATTTTGCAATGATGTGAAACTTAGGAAAAACAAGAGCTAATTCATTTAATAATGCCATGGAATAGTGAAGACCCTTGTGGAGCTTTCGCTGTCAATGTTTGTCTTACATGATTTGTTGTGTTCATTTATTGAAGTGGTGCCTTTAGAAGCCATATATCATGATTTTGTCCATGATCTAGGTTGTTGTGTTTTCTATTATGTGAAATGGTTGCTATCTTTGATGATTGTTTTGTCTATTGTCCAATCTACAATGGGAGAAAGAGACGATGAAGGGCAGTTTGGGAGGATAAAAATCAGGTTGAAGACATAGAACCAAATTGCTTTTATAGAATAATAGAAGAAATAGGGCTGACCTGCTTTGCCTAAAACAAGCAATGTAAAATTGTTAATATGATTGGACTGGCTATTCTTTCTCATAACATCTGTTCGGCGGCTGACCTGCTTTGCCTAAAACAAGCAATGTAAAATTGTTAATATGATTGGACTGGCCATTCTTTCTCATAACATCTGTTCGGCATGCATCATCAAATCAGAATTGGCAGTGTTTCAGTGACATAAATGGTTGCAATAGGTTCCTAGGTAGCAAACCACCATGTTGTTTACATCTCCTTCTGATAACACTAATATAATAATATTCAAAATAATGAATAGATAGAGAAATAAAATAAATCTTAATTCACCCATGAAGTTGTTACAAAATTAGACCAAAGATGATCAGCAAAGGATCAGACTCCTTGTCTTGACTATGCAAATTTAATTAAAAGAGCTTGATGGTTGCCAAGTAGAAAACAACAATCTATCAATTGGCTACTATAACTACAACTACTTGAAATCTGACAAACAATTAATACATAGTCGGACAATTATTAAATAGTCAATTACAACCATATTAATAAAACATAATAAAGGCATTGTATGCTGACTACACATGCAAGTGGAAAGATGTTATCAAGAGCATGCCTATGGTAGTCAAAGGGCATTTCAATTGACAAAAACTTATTTTTTTTGCTGAGACGTCTTGTGTGGCAAGAATGAGAGGGATGTGTGCCTAGGATCCTTATGTCAATGTTTAAGGCATAGAAACAAAAATAAGTGCCTAGTTGTCATTTTAATGGCAATAATGATGTTTTGGCATGCCTAGGAGAGAAGGCAAGCCTTTAATTGGAAAAAATCAGCAAAAAGATCATCTTATTGTAGTTAAGAGCCTTCAAGTGACAAAGGCAAGCAAGATGAGCACTTGGCAGCAAAATAGGGAGTTTTTAAGTGGCAAATTCCTGGTCTAGGCACACTTGGAGCAAGGAAACATGAAGTTAAGTGATAATGTTGACCAAAATGCATTCTTGATAGAGAAAGAACCTCATAAGTGACAAGAATGTACATTGAGGAGGCACCTAAACGGTGGAGACAGATTTTATAAGTGGCAAACATGTCATTTGGGTGTGTATGGTAGGTGTATTAGTCATTTAAGTGTCAACGAAGGCATAAAGGAGCACCTAGGGTAAGGGCTCTAATGCCTCAAATGAAAATATGTGTCTAAATAGGTGCCTTGGAAGAATCAGACATCATTCAGGTAGCAAAGATGACACAAGGGTGTGCCTAGAGGTTGTTTGAGTATCAAGGAAGTTGAAAATAGGTTTCTGAGTTTGAAAAAGATCAGTTTTTAAATGACTAAGACATCTGGATTAGGTGCTTGGCTGTGATAAACAATGTTTGACCTGCATTGACCATCACAAGAAGCATCTAGCAATGGCTATTGGTCTCCTAAGGAGTAAAAACAAGGCTTTTTTAGTCACATATGACAGCAGTTCGGGAGCTATGCATGATAGTTTGTATGCTCTTGTTTTCAAGCATAAATTTGTAGTGGCAATAGTTAGAACAATAAAGTTTCTATCATAGTTCCATGGAGTTTCCTAATGAGGAAGCTTGTGGACAGGTTTCAGGGATAGGGGGATGGCAACAAGGTGGTAGGGGGTGGTGCAAATACATATAGTACTTGAAAAATTATTTATGAAAATATGTGTAAGGAATAAGTATAAACATTGCAAATGAAATTTTGTCATACCAAGTAAAGTTTAAACTAATAAACAGCAAAAACATGGCAATGATTGCATTGAACATTAATAATGGTGGGTAGAGGTTTGGGGGCAAATAGGAAATAAGTATAAGAATTGCAAATGAAACTTTGGCATACTAAGTAAAGTTTAAACTCATAAACATTAAAAACATGGAAGTGATTCCAATAAACATTAACAATAGTGGGTGGATATTTGGGGTCAAGGGGTAGTGCCCTTTATGGGAGTTTGGAGGTAGCGCCCCTTGTGGGAACTTTGGGGGTAGAGCGCTTAGGGGGGTTGAGGGTTAGTGCCCCTTGCGGGGTCCAGGGGCAGTGCCCCGGGCGTGCTCCTTGTTACGATACAGGGTGGGGTCGAGGGGCGGAGCCCTAGCTACCAAGCACAAGTTAAGGCCTTCAAAACCTCACAAACCTTCATAGTGAATGTTATTTTCACGATTTTATTGCTTATCTTTTGCAACACCTAGAAGTCTTTGGGATGGTTGGGATACACCTCAAAGTCTCCTAAACGTCTCGGGGATGTCCCAGAGTCCCCAAACTAGGTGTTTTGGAGACGTCCCTGCGACTTGGGCGGCAGTGGCGGGACGACGGGGGGATGTTTCCCCCAAGTCCCTGCATCTTGGAAACATGAGGTTTTGCGGGGGGCACATCCCTGTGGAACACTGGTTTCCATTGATTTGTGGTACCTTTAGAAATTCATATGTATGGATTGATTTAAAGTAAAATCCTAGGGTTTTAGGAAATATCTATGCATTCCTTCAAACATTGTGCAAGGCAGATTTTTGGTGATGGTGCCATGGGTCTTTTATTGATTTCACCAAGACCTTGTGCTAGAGTTTTGACATATTATAGTTCAAAATTTCAACCATGGATTTTTGGTTTATTATTGGAATAGACAGTTAGGGTTTCAACATTCTTTAGGAGTCTGCCATGTTTTAGAGAAGAAAGCTGCTTTAGAATCTTAAAAAATGTTCGTGCATTAAACTAGTATTTTTTGGCTATGGCTATTTATAGCAGTTGTCATTTCTAGAAGATGTATTTCTAGATAGACAGTTGAGGGGTTTCAGTATTCTTTAGGAATTTGTCATGTTTCAGAGAAAAAAATGTTTTAGAATCTCAAAAAATATTTGTGCATCAAACTAGCATTTTTTACTGTGGCTATTTGTAGAAGTTGCATTTCTAGACAGAAAGTTGAGGGCCAATTTATAGGTTTCTTTGGTTAGTTTTAGATTATTATTACTTTTAATAGTTTTTCTTTAAAGTTTCTTTATTTTTTGCTTTTTTTAGGATTTTTAAGCATTTGTTCTTTAAAACAATGTTTTGTGGGATAAAATAATTACAATCCTAAATGACAAGTAGGAGGTATTTTTTATAGTGTGTTAAATTATGATGTTTTCACAATACCTGTTGAAGGTTTTGCAAATGGGTAGCAAGTTAATTGGGCTTGATCTTGGGGCAAAATCCATGGTTAAGTGCACTTGATTCGGAGTAGTATTGGGATGGGTGACCTCTTGGGATGTCTCAATGCTTCACCTTTGCGAGCATCACCTATATTCAATGAGTACCAAGTGGACCATTCATGCTCATGAGAGATGGGTTTGTGTGAACCAACACACAAAATATCAGTCAAGGAGTTTGACTCAAAAACTACATAGTTGAATCTTGATAATACATTATAATTTGACAAATTGTGAAAAATATCTGCCACTTGTCAATTGATGAGCTAAAGGGGCTCCATAATGAATGGTTCATAGGGCACAACATTTGTTGAAGGTTTGTTTTGCAAATGGGGTAGCAAGCTAAGTGGGCTTGATCTTGGGGAAATTCCATGTTTAATTGTGTTTGAGTTTAATGTACCCTATTCAGTATACTTGGAATTCTGCCCTAAAATCACAATTTTCAAGTAAGATATACTTTATTCAATTACAACTTCTAATAGACTCGAGTTTAACCCTGCAATAATGTTAGCCAACGATCCATAATATAATATAATTAATTGATCATTTGTATTGTTACATCCACTACATTATCACTCACACACACACACACACACATATATATCAGCACACAACTTCTAATAGACTCGAGTTTAACCCTGCAATAATGTTAGCCAACGATCCATAATATAATATAATTAATTGATCATTTGTATTGTTACATCCACTACATTATCACTCAAACACACACACACACACACACACACATACATATATATATATCAGCACACAACTTCTAATAGACTCGAGTTTAACCCTGCAATAATGTTAGCCAACGATCCATAATATAATATAATTAATTGATCATTTGTATTGTCACACACACACACACACACACACACACACACACACAAAACACACACACACACACACACACAATGCCAATTCTAAATTATTATCCCCTCAATAATCAATCATTGGGGAAGATTAGAGAAGGAACCTCAATAGGGTGCTAGGAGTCTTTTCTACTTCTAAGACCAAGGGTGGATAGTCAACCCCCTTGTCTACTTAGCAAGGAATCTCTCCCCCGCTTCATGTATTTCCAACTCTTCTTCCCATGAACGAATTATAGAGGCATTAATAATTTAGATTGTTAATGCAATATGAATTACAACTCCTATGAGGTTCTATAGGAAATACATGGAATTGATATATTCAAATTTCAAATATATACATTAAGTAGCATACCACTATCTATGCAACAATGTTACTGTTATAGCCACAGAATGCAGATGCAATAGTTTGGTCTGCAGATAATTATTCTAATCGACCTGCTGTAGATATCAGTCTACAGATTACCTTCAATGCTGTTCCTTGCCTCTCTCCTTGGAATGTTTCCCTTTTTATATCCCACGGAGGGGAAGAGTCATAACCATTCATTATGTTTGTCCGTAAGGGACACGTCCCTCTTGACTGATTGCTGCCTCTTCAACCAATCGATGCCTTCTTTAAACATATCTGCCCTTTCAATGAATTGATGCCTCTTAATGTGTCTTTTGGAGGAGGTCGTGGATTATGGAGTGCCATGTAGGGTATTTTTTGGATGCAATAATATTATTATTTTTTTTTGGATGCAATAATATTATTATTTTCTCACCCAGATCACTGCTCCTTTTATCTCCCTTGGGGATGCAATTTATTCCCTTGTTCTTTCATGGGGGCATTACATTGAGTTGGATTTGTACAAGGATGGGTGACTTGGGAAGCTTTGATGCTTCACCCTTGTGAACATCACCTAGATGCAATTAATGCCAAATGGACCATTCATGCTCACAAGAGATGGTCTTGTGTGAACTACTACTCATGAAATATGGGTCAATGATTTTGACTAAAAAACTACATGGTTGAATCTTGATAAAACAACATAATTTGACACACTACGAAAAATACATCTTTCTTGTCAATGGATGATCAAAAAGGGCTTGACAATGAATGGTTCATAAGGTACAATACTTGTTGAAGGTTTTGGAAATGGGGCAGCTAGTTAAGTGGGCTTGCTCTTGGATAAAGATCCATGGCTAAGTACACTTGAGTTGGAGTAGTATTGGGGTGGGTGACCTCTTGGGAAATCTCAATGCTTCACCCCTATGAGCATCACCTAGACGCAATGAGTGCTAAGTGGACTATTCATGCTCATGAGAGATGTATTTGTCTAAACCACTATTCATGAAATATAAGTCATGATTTGACAAATTATAGATGAGCTAAAGGGGGTCTATATGAATGTTTCATAAGGCACAATACTTATTGAAGGTTTTGCAAATGAGGTAGCAAGTTGAGTGGGCTTGATCTTGGAAGAAACTCCATGTGTAAGCATGCTTGAGAAAGAGTACGATTGGGATGGGTGACCTTCTGTGAAATCTTGATACTTCATCCATGTGAGCATTACCCAAATGTAATTAGTGCTAAATAGATGATTCACACTCATGAGAAATAGGTTTGTGTGAACCTCGCTACTCATGAAATATGGGTCAACAAGTTTGACTCAAAAAATAAAATGTTGAATCCTAATAAAACATCATAATTATTATCCTAAGTCCCAACAATTGGGTATCATGTAATAGTATAAATAAGTACTTTGAGCACAAAACATTTTGAATGACGGTTGATGCTATGCTTATGCTGCTAAAATTGTTGTTCAACTTGTTTTTGCATTTATTGTGTTGTACCCAAACCAAATTTTTTGCTTCATTAAGGCATTTTGCTTAAAAGAGTCTAAACTTTGCTAAAATGATATCAAATTACAGTTTTTGGGCAATTCAAGTATGGACCTTGTCAGTGTCATGTCAGTCGTCAGCAGCAATTGTTCAGTACCTGGAGGACAGAATCTGAACCTGGGATGTAGAATGGGACATTTCATGATGGAGAAGTACTTCACGACCGAATTTCAATCCTATAAGGTCATTCCAGTGGCTAGATCAGTGTTTGAGGAGCGCAAAACAAACATAAATTTCAAGCTGAAAACCATTCTGGTGTGCCTCTAGCCTAGGGGCGCCCAGTTTTTCTAGCTATCAAATGCACTTGTTTTCACTCACAGATAGATTCAATCTCTTCAAAATTAGCCCAGCTTCGCGACGAGCTAACATGCGAAGTCATTCGACTTGCAGAACTCTAACAAACACAGTCAGTTTTTGAAAGTACGAGGAGAATACACGTCAAAAAAGCTGTCAAAAACGCGTTTCCGGTGTGCCTATAGCTCAGGGGTGCCCATGGTTTGAAGCTGTCTAATGGATGAATTTGCTAACGCTGTCACCTGAAGATCTTTTCCAATCTAGTCTGCTCACTCAATGCACTAACATGTGTGATGATCTGATAAGCTGATTGACCACAACGGAGGTTCCATTAGACACGTAAATCAGAGAGTTGAAAATGTTGACACATTTCCCGGTGCACCTTTGTGCCGGGGGCACCCAACCTTTTGGCCTTTAAAATAGGGTTATTTGTAGTCGCAGTCTTCATGGAATTTGTGCGCAGTCCTCCTAGCTATTCATCGGATCCAGCCGTCAATCCGCACGATTTGCCAGTAGCCCGTGAATGAAGGAACATGTTGATGTGTTTTTCATGACCGCACCAATGCAGAATAAAGTCGCCAACGGCTTCCCTATCCTCTCTTGATCAAAGTATTCCGCATGCTAAGATTGCGAGAAAGTTCATGCGTTCAACTCCAAGGTTCTTTCAGTGCGAATAGGCTCAGTTTGGCTCGATGTGATTTTGCTGGTATTTCAAGGGGACTTACGGAATTGTTCGGCAGCGGAGAAAGGGATTCAAATGATCAAAGGATTTGTCTATGAAGCGCAAGTTACCTATTCTAACCGGAAAGTACTGAATTGAAATGGGGTAGGGTTAAAAGAGTCTAAATCTATTCTAAGGCATGGAATGTGGAGCTCAACTTCAGCAAACTTCAACCAAACTTCGCTTTGCCTCACATCGGACAGCTTCCACGGAGTCGGTGCAATCTTCAAGGGAGATGACTAAAGATGTTCAAACCACCACTTGACATAAAGATACCATCACAACGACGATACCATTATTCAAACTGTGATTGAAGTTAAGTACATGATATTCCAGTTGACCACACAAGGCGCATTCACCATCAGCAAATACACTAGTGGTATGGATAGACGAAGTTGCTTAGATCAAACACCACATTCCACAATTAACATCTACTTGCATGGAATGAAAATTATACTACTTTAAGTCACTACTTGAATCAGAAGGACGAAGAAACCTTGCTAGCTACTCACAACAAAGACGAAATTCACCATCAATGAAAAACTCTTTTATTGAGAGAGTGTTCACAACAATTTCTTACAAAGTTTTCAAGGGAAAACTTTCCCTCTTCTTCAAACTACACTATCAATCTATACTAAGCTACTTCTAAGTTGTCCCTCTACTCTAATTCTACTATGATCTTCTCTACTGTCTACTAATCTACTGAGTTACAAATGAGGGGGACTCCCCCTTTTATAGCTAGCCAAGTCCCAAAAGACGGCTAGGGTTACAATCAATAGAGTGGCCAGAATCGTGCCACTTCAGCCCTAACCCTAAAAACTGCCAGAATTGGGAGTGGTACATTGAATGAATCAAAGATTCCCACTCACTCCCAAAAATAGCAAAGGCAATAAATGCCCACAATCAGTCTTCTAGAAGATTCTGCTTGTAGACGCGTTCGCACTATCCTTGATCTTCTTTCTTGACGTCGCTCTTCGACTTCGCTTGAGCTTCCATTCTTTATCACTTGAGTTAACACTTAGCCAATTTCTTGCAATTTTTCTTCCTTTGAGGTTGAGATGTCGTCTTGAATCACTTGCTTCATCACTCTAAGTCATCGCCGCTTGATCTCGACGTTCCTCCTGCAAAACAAGCAAGGAGAAGAGCATCAGAACACTTCATAATGTAAACTTAACTCACTTACCAGGATTTTCATGCTTTGATCTCCAAGCGTTCATCGCCTTCCTTAGTCAACTTTTGCCTTCTTCATGATTCTTCATGCCTTAGCCAAATTTTCAACCCATCCTCTTTAAGGGCGTATCATCTACTTCAACTGCATCTTCAAGAAATTCTTTTCACCTGCCGGAGCTCTGACAACCTTGATTTTATTCATCTCTGGCTCAAGAAAACTATCTTCGCGAAGAGCTTGAGCAAATTCACCTAGGTAGTTCATTTCAAACTCATCATCTGGAGAATTTCACCTTGAAAACACATTTTCTTCACCTTTGCCTTAGAAAATTTTCAAATTTCCCTTAGGAAATTCATCAACCTGGTGCCCACTTAAAATCTTCATCCCAGAATCCTCGACAAGCTGTGGAAGACCTTAAAATCAACTCATCGACAATCTTTGATACCCAGAAGAAAATTTCCTCCAGAACGCGTCGAATTCATGGGTACCCAACGAACGGGTTCATTTAATTTTCTTGAATTTTGAACCTTAGAAAATATTCTTTCATCAAATTTATTCTCGTTCTCCACATCTGTGAAGATTTCTTGTTGCTCTGACTTGGAAAAATTTATCAATTCTGTGCAGCTAGCATTCACTGACTTCACCCCTGGCAATTTTGCTCGTGCTTCAAGAAAATTCATCACTTCACCAGACTTAGGCATTTTTTTCTAAGGGAGAAAATATTTTGTGCCTTAGAAAATTTTTGAATCACTTTGAAAATTTTGCCTTAGAAAAATTTTATATCCAACTCGATCAATTTTGCCTGTGAAAATATCAACTTCACTTAGAAAATTTTTCATAGAGGTGCCTGGCACATTTTATTTTTCTAGCCACCACTTTGCATTTCACTCGACACTGAAAAACATTTATTTGAAGCTCAAACGCCTTAGCAATATTTTATTTTTCTTCACTTAACATCTTAGGCGCGTTTTATATCTTAAGGAGAATATTCATCTGGTGCCTAGAGATTTTCACTTCCAACGCCAAGGCAACACATCCCACACCTTGCAATATTTTCTCACACATATCACTTAGGCGCTTATCATTTAGAAGACATTTTGAAACCATGCCTTAGCATTTATTCTCAACATGCCTTAGAAAAAAAATTTCTAACACCTTATGACTCCCATCACCCTTGGCGCCCCTAACACTTTTCATGGAGAAAATGCTAAATTTCAATGCCTTGCATTTATCATTTCACCCTCAATACTTCACTTTAGGCGCATATTAACATGTGGAGGAGAATAACTTTTTAACGCCTTCCCTTGTTGACTTGTTGACTTCAAATGTGGGCGCATTTTGCATGATGAGAAGGATAACTTTTACCACGCCTTGGAGTGACCTTTCACCTTCCTCATTTTCGTCTTGACATGCATGCTTTTGGTCGCATTTTGCCTATGGAGAAGGATGAATTTGTTTGACTTGTTGACTCACTTCTCCCTTGGGCGCATTTTGGCCTTGCTGGTGGATGAAACTCATTGACCACTTTGACTTATTCTTTTTAGGCGCATTTCAGCTTGCTGGAAGATGGAATCTTCTCCAACGCATTAGCTTTTGTCCTTACATGCCCTGATTTGGGCGCATTTAGCCTAGGGTGGAGGACGAGTTTCTTCCCTTAGAAAATTTTTAGCATCTTGCTAGCATGTGGGCGCATTTTGCCTAGCCTAGAGGATGAAAAGTGTTGACTTTTCTTTGACCTTCTTGTGAGTGGGCGCATTTTACTAGTGGAGGAGGATAAAGTTTTATACTTAGAATTTTTTCTTGAACATCTTTGCTTCTTCATCAAGCAGGGTGCATTTTGAGGGGGGTGGTGGATATCCAGACTTAGACAATTTTTTTTTTAGCTTTTTTCTTCAAGTTGGGCGCATTTTGCCCCTGCTGCAGGATGGAAATCTTTGACTTTTAATTTGACTTTCTTTTCCTTGGGCGCATTTTGCCCCTGATGAAGGACGAGTTTCATTCTTTTTAGAAATTTTCATGCCTCCTCATCAATTGCATTTTGCCATGTTTGCTGGATTGAAGTTCAGACTTAGAATTTTTCTCGTTTTCGCCCATGCCCTCGCTATTTATAGTAAGTCCTCCAATTTTGCACCCTCTGAGGCTCCGGAATGACTTGAAATTTTGGCACTGCATCCTCATAACCTGTTGCCCTGTCAACACTGCCATTTTAATCACCCCGCTATTTTTAGCACGTTTCTGGTGGTGACTATAAATAGCAACTCTTGTTTCGATAGCCCCACTGCTCCAACATCAACTTGAATTTGAATGAGGCTCACCACGTGACCTCGTCTGTTTACACTGACGCATGCACTCAATTTACTATTTTTAGCCTGTTTCCAAATTGACTCACTATAAATAGTAAGTGCTCGTTTGACTCGAAATTTCACCGGCAGATAGCCTGAGGGATGCTGATTATGGTTTACACGGTTTCAAAAATTCTCGACTTTTCGCGCCTCTTTTGGTCCGGTTGGAAACCCACCCGCTCTGCATGCATATAAATGATCTCGTTTCTCTTCGTTTCCGTGGCACTGCGACGCTTGTGATTCTGAAGTGTTGAAGCTTGCCACGGACACACCTAAAAATAGCAAGTTCATCGAGTGAGAATCTTCATTTGCATGTCACACATCGCAAAGCTTCGAAAAACCCATCGGAATCACCACATGCAAAAGAAACCCGACATGCAAACCCTAAAATAGCCTTGAAGACTGATTCGAAAGTTGTCGTCTCGTTTTGCATGTTATATCATCGCGGGTCTCGAAAAACCCTAAGGAATATGCCAACATGCAAAGAATATCTGCATTTGAACCCGAAATTTGTCGGAACTGGTTGCTAAAATAGTAAGTTGCTGTTTTCGCTCAAATTTTGCATCTAGTAACTTGATATGTTTGAATGCGCAGTATGGTTGAATCTCAAAATGTTGACAAATTGCCCGAATTCACACTTACTAAAATAGTAAGTACCTGAATTTGACGAAAATCTGCTGAAAGCCTGCCGGAAGCACACTGACAACAATGTTAAACTCTGTTTCAAGTTATTCACCTTACTCGACCTCAAACTGGCTGAAAAGTTCAAAACCCTAATTTTCAGACTTGGCCAAATTTTACGCTTAGGCTCACAGACGGAATGTCCCCAGAAAGACAGACAGAACGAGAGAGACAACAGCAAAAACAAACCAACATCAAACCAAAAGCAAAGCCAAAATTAGGGGGTCCCCATTTGCAATGGGGCGATGTGTGAAAAACGTCACAACAAAACAATAGAAGTCACTGCATAAATCAGGCAACCAGAAAAATGACTAAGTATGGACACTGTCAGTTTCTTCAAAAAATGCACCTGTATTTTTGAGGTCTTATAAGCAGTTTTCTCGCTTCGTCACCTCCACAGACATCTCTTCTCAATACTCCTAGCTATGCAGAGAGACTGTCGGTGCACGAATCGAAGCATTCCAACTCTCGATGTCAGAGGACAAAGTAGGGTACTTGGATGAAAGTTCAACTTTTGTCAAAACAGTCCCGGTGTGCCTGAAGCCCAGGCGCACCTTTGTTTTTCAGGTCCCCATCACAACTTTCAGATGTCTTATATACAGTCATTGGATGCAAAATTCTTCTAGTCACGCAATGAATCTATCCTTCAATCCACACGATTCACCGTCCATCATCTATGGCAGAACGAAGCATGAAATGGCAAAACAGAGAAAATGGCTAAGTATGGTCGTCTATTCCATCTTGGGAAAGGCGCTTTTCTATTTGACTTCTTAGAAGCAGTTTTCTTGCTTCGTCACCTCTAGAGACATCTCTTGTAGGTCCTCCTGGCTACGCGTTGAGACAGACGGTGCTCGAATCAGGTCACCCCAGCTCCCGATATCAGAGGTCAAAGTAGGGCATTTGGTTGAGAGTTGTACTTTCGTCAAAATGGTGTTTGTGCCTTTTCAGGCTAGGGGCGCCCTTACTTTTGGGATCCTTAATACAGCTTTCAGATGCCTTGCGTATATTCGCTGGATGCGGAATACCTCTAGTCACGTAGTGAGCCTGTTATCCAGTCAGTAGGGTTCTTTGTTCAACATCAACAGTCACTTAAAGCGTCAGATGGTAGTATGGAGAAAAGACTTAAGTCTGGTGCTTGAAAATCAATTTAATCAAGGGCGCCTAATTCTTTGAGGTGTTAAATGATGGATTTTGCAGTGATGACTCCCAACAAACATTTCTTCCTTGCTCTGCAGGCTTCGCAATGAATATCCCTGTTTAGTCTCAGCATCACCTGGTCACCCGGAAATCAGTGTCGAAGATGGCCAGTTGTAACTTTGTAGTCAGCTACAAAGTAGGAAGTTAATAAAAAACGTAATATCTTGAGCAAATGGACGCCTATGTGGACAAATGAGGACTTTTCGAAATCAGTGAAGTTCGCCGAATCCATCCAAGTGCTTTACGTGGTTTGTCAACTGAATAAAATAATATTTAATATTTATTTTGCATGTCAAAGCATTAAATGGCGATTTTCTCAAATTGGTGCCTCTTTATGTTGGGATTTAAAAAACGCATGATGAATATTTTGATTATTATTTTAAAATCCGGAACTCCGAGTTAGTCACAGTTGAATTGAAGGGGGTCCAATCAGAAGCCTTCTATTTCAGTCGAGGGTTTTTAGTCTTGCAGTCACCTTTGAGGTGTGAATTTATTCTATTAATTCAAGCATGGCGTCATATTTCATTCACACAGCTTGAGCAAATTCGTAATTCTTCAGAGCAAAGGCAAATTTCCTACAGAGTTGGGTGAATTTCTCATCAACAATCATTGGTGAAGACATCAAAACACTTTCTTTGCAGATACAAGTCAGATTTATCAGCAAATTTCAAGGCAAAGTGGCGATTTTGGCAGAGGAAAACATCAAAAATGTCTTTCTTCTTCTCAATTTCTCGTCTTAAATTCATTTGCATGTTTGAAGAATTGGCAGATTTTGACAAAACAAATCATTTGGGTTGATTCAGAATAGCTTCCTTGAGAAAACCCATGTACCAGAATTTTTCAGGAAAATTTACTACAAAGCATTAGTTCTCGAAGCTCTAATTTTCTCAACTGAAAATTCCTTGCATGGTCGAGTAGAAGTCATATTTTCTCATTTTTGATGTTCTGGGTTGTCTTAGAATTTTTTTCTAGGTAAAACCCATATCTTAGATTTTTCGCTGAAAATCACCCTTCGATAGGCTATTTTTAGCCTTAGCAGGCTATTTTTAGCTGTCCAGAAAAGTTGTCAGAATATTGCCGTGTTCACAGTCAACAGGCGAGTTTTTCAGAGTGCAGTTCATGTAGACTGAATTCAAGACCAAATCGGTCTTAATTCACGATTTCATTAGAAAAGCTGAGACCGATTTGTATCAAGTGCTTTCAGAAGGTTGACAGGCGTAGTTACTCAAATCCATATGGTTGCATGCCTTGTATGGCCGATTTTCTTCCAAAGCTGGTTTAGAGGGTTGATACCGTTGGAATTTTGCTTGTGTAGCAAGTTCGTTTGCATTTCTCACAACCAGAGTGTGCGTAGTCAAACTTCGTAGTTTCGTTATGCAACACTCTTTCATTAAGGAAAAGCGTCAGAGACATCAAGCTGCAGAAGAAATAGTGGCCATCACTTCAGTTACGGAGCCGCCAAAGTTACCAATCAGTGAAATGCTTATTTGAGTGTGCAAAGATTGCCAAGTTTGCTCAAGTTGTTGACAAGCAGTGAATTGTGACAACCTTTAGATGCTGATGTAGTTAACAATCTCGATGAGGGATTGGTTGCTCGAGATCACGGCCAGTAGACTTCAGTTCCCACCTCTCAGGATAAACATTACACAAGGGAGTTAAACTTGGCGTTACATTTTCAAGTTAACTCGCTGTCACATCTCATGCATGTCTATTCTGGGATTATCAATGTTCACTTGGAGTTGTATTTAGGGTTTACGTTAACTGATGGTAGTATTCCAGTTAACTTGCTTTCAATAAGGACGTGCATGCTTGCACATTGTCCATTTTTAGATTAATTTGTATCGGTTAATTGATAGTAGTTTTCCAATTAACTGTATAGTTTGCTTTATTAGGGTTTAGCAATAAATCTTGCATGCATTGTAAGACTGTAGTTGACTCAAGGTGATTTTAGGGTTCCCTACACCTTTCGATGTCTATAAATAAGAGCTTTTGCTCATTTGTACATAACTTTTGCACGAGAGAGAAATATATGTTGTGCCTACCTTGCCTGTAATATTGCTCGTTCTGTATCTGTTCATGAGAATTTATTATGATAATGAATTGTTATGCCACTCGGGTTTCATGCAATTATTATGGTGAATGCTTGCCTTAGTTAGATATAGTGGCTAGTTCGATCGTAAATTGTATGCGTGGCTCACCAATGCAATTTACTGTCCTAGTTGGCTATCCTTTGTGTTTTGCATTCAATAAGCCTATTCAGATTGAGCTGATAGTTGTGCCACCTTGCCTTCAAGTTGAGAATCTGTACTTGGTTTATCGTGTGATGTGTGTGAGTAATAAGCCTATTCAGACAAGCAAATAGTCGTGCCACCTTGCCTTCACGTTGTGAGTTTGTACCCGGTTTATCGTATATTTGTTGTTTCCAATAAACTTCATCCCAGCCAAGCAAATTGTTGTGCCCAGCTTGCCTTCACGTTGTGAAACTGTACCTGAAGTTTATCGTATTAGAACATTCCTGCTCCATTTCCTCATGCTTTGTTTTCTTAAAGAAACTGGATAGATTTAAAGTAGTTAGCTTAGTTGTAGTTAATGATATGCGAAACCAGAAAATCCTTAGCTGCAACGTTCTTGGTTTTCTTAACCTTGTGCCTCTTCCAACTGAGAACAAAAAGATAGGACTTAGATTACTTTTCTTTTCCACGCATTCCAGCACTACGAGGGAGCTTCCCCTCCTAATTTGAAGAGCACTCATTACGCAGTGTGCATAGCTGTCCGTACAAACCTGCACTCCAGAGGTGTTAGTTTTTACGCCAACATATTGTATATATATTTTCAAGAAATATAGCGAAAGTGGATTATATAAAGTCAAGCTTTGTATTGACAATATCTGTCTACCTAGGTTGTGACATTATGGAGCTTAGATATTTAGTTCTTCAAATTGCAGTGTTGATCCAAGTTGTTATTACTTTGAAATCTCATATGCATCAAATTGTTGGTCTCTATTTTAGCTAATAGGAAGTTTGTGTGTTTGTGCATTTATATTAGTCATTTTTATTTGTAATACTATTAAAACCTTGCTGATCTGTTACCAGTCTTGTGCTCATAACAAGGCAAAAAGAGATGCAGATAGTTGGTTATTTCATTTATGCAAAATTCCTTGAAGAAAATATTCTACAGTGTTTATAACTATATATTTTTTCTATACTTTAATCTCTAGGGAGGATTTAGGTCACAAGGAGCTTCTCTATATAATTTGAAGAGAGGTTTTACTTCATAGACTATTTCGGTTTGAGTGAAAAATGCCAAGGACAGTTGGAGTGTTCTAAGTCTAAAGCTAGCACACTTTTTGGGTGGCATTTCCACCTTATTTCTTCACCTTGAACATGACCACGTGGCAATGCCATAAGTGAAACGCATTGTAATGTCCCTGACAAATATTAACGCAATATATTTCTTAATGTCCTCTGGAAATGTTAATTTAATTAGTAGCTTTGATATCACTATAATAACTCTAGTGGTTATTTTATGGAAATAAGCTACATATTCAAATATTTAACCTAAAACTTATGAGAACCTAAATTTTCTTTCACAAGTTTACATCACCCTTAATACCCAGATATACAAATGAAGCTATCAGATTATTAGTAAATGTTGAACACCCCCTTTTTTATATATTAAATGTGTTTGAAATACATTTGGCATACAAATACATGAAGTTGACAGATTATTGATCAACAAAATATGCTGCATAGCAGCAAATATAATCACATAAACTGATATGCACAGGACATGCAACAAAAACAAATGACACAAATTTGATGTTGCTAAAATTACATTAAACGGGTCTACAATACATTAATATACTGCTAGAATAGAAATAACAGACTGAAATACAACTCAAACCCTAAACGTATTTTACCCAAATCTAACAAACCTAAAAAAGTACCTTCACATTTACACATTAACATAATAACCCAGCAAAGAGATTTTGTATTTATGCAATTTCGACAAATCTAACAAAAACCCATATCACAAAACACAATTTATGCATTAACAAAAATTATGTAGGTTACAAATTAGGCACATGAAGATGCAAAATAGGTTGTAGCGTAATTCTTACTTTGATGGGACCATAATACATTATAAATGCTGTTATGGGAGCGACAACAATTGGAAATACAACAATATACACCAATGATAGAAATAACGATTACACAACCACAACTGCAAGCTGGAGATACAATACTAGAACCCACAAAAACTATGATGTTGTGCAAACTTGATATTGTTGGTATCCGCCACCATTAAAGTCCAATGCAAATCTGTAGGTTTTCGTCCTCAAATTTGAGTGTTTGAATACAAGAGCTTAGAATGGTTTTCCAGTTTAGGGTTTTTGAATATATTTCATAATTATCCTTTTGTTCGGACTTTGAATCCTTAATACATCCAGAAAGGGCATAAAAAATTGCAACAATGGCTGCCATCTTGAGACTAGTAAGTGGCAGGGATTGCCCATGCCTATCAGGTGCCATTTTCCCTTGAATCCTGCCTAGTATGATCTTCTGCTTGAGCTTTGGACTTTATATCATAGCCTCTATGGCTGTGTAGAGGCCTTCTATAACCTCTTTATCAGCCTTGAATCTCTCAAGAAATTGGAAGGCTAGGTTGAAGAGGTATGCACATGCATGAAGTGGCCTATGAAGCTAGTTTATATGGAGGTGGTCAATGATCTCCCAAATGGGCCAATACTTGTACTCCACCTTGCCATAAAAAATCTAATATGCTCCTAGGCATGGTCCATGCCCTCATATATGTAGCCCATTGCTGGATTTTATTCATCAACCATATGGAGTAAAGAAACCATTGGTTCAATGATCTATAAAAAATCAAATAGTTAAAATACTTCTAGTACACACCTCATTGCCATTCGTTTGTCCTTGTTCCAACACATGCTTTCCAATGATGGTTAGAAACTAAGAGCACTGCATGGCACAAACAAATTCCCTGAATTATGGGACTTAAGATATACGCTACTAGAATTCATTCCAAGCATTGCAGTGATGGAAAATTAATCTATCTATTGGTTTTGCCTTTTCCTTTATTCCTTTTCCTGAAAGATCTTCAATTGGGCTGTCACCTCCCTCACAACTTTTGGCTCAATGATTTTTCACAATGGTATGTGGCCAAAGAGGGATTTGAGGCAATTAATGCCACTTAGGAACTATACACAACAGTAACAAAAAATTTGCCCTTTCTTTGTACCTGGTGTGGTTGCTTCTAGTGAGTGTCTTTTCTTTGTGGCTTTGACATATTAAAAATGTAAACTCTCTATTGTGGAGATAAAATTGTCAGGTTAATTTAAGAATCAAGATTGTGAAAACTTAAGGCTAAGAAAAAATTCCAAGGAAGATGTAAGCAATGAATCTAAGAAACATACAAAAATTTAGAAAGAAGAAGAAGAAAGATGAAGTTTTTATCTTTCTTCCTTTTAAAATTTTGAATTTAGAAAATATACAAATTAAAATATACATATAAAACATGAAAAATGAAAGAGAAAAAGATCGAGAGAAAGAAGTGAAAAAGCATTTGAGAAAGAATGGATATTTTCATTTTACCTTAACTTGATGCTTGAAGTTGGAAGCTGAAAATGTGTAACTCAAATCCAATTCCTTAATCAGCTCCTTTGCACAAAACATCCAGTAATCAACTACATAAGCTTCTTCCACAAGAAGGTTCAGCTCCTTTGAAGAGAAAATGAAAAACCAAGTAGAGTGAGAGTGGAAAGAGTGAATGCAATGGGCATATTAAAAAAAGTTCCAAATAGTCATAGGATGGTTTAATGCCTTTGTGGCATTTTAAGGAAGTTTCTTTATTTTTTGAGATTTGTGTGCATTTTTAAATGCATTTTTTGGGTGGGAATCTGCCCAAACTTGATGATTCCAGCCTCACACTTTTGGCTGAGTGATCCATAAATTGGGGCAACTCTCCTGCACTATTGGCCATCAATATGGATATAATGTCCCCATTTTAGCTCTACACTCTTCAATGGGAATTAGCCTATTTCCGGAAACCTGTAGGCTAATTAAAAATGGAAATTAGGGTTTCCTATTTTATAGGAGGTTTCAGCTATAAGCTTTTGATGGCTTGCATGTAGGAGTTTGGCAGTGAACTTTTTGGAGCTTTCTGGGTTTTTGGAGAGCTTCAGGTTGTGGTAACGTGCATTTTATGAAAATGTCATGCATTTCTATCTGGTACCTTGCATGCAGGAAAGGTTTCTGGGTTTTTTTGGGTTTTTAGAGATCTCTAGGGGGGTGTAACATGCATCTGCATCTGACAACCTTTCCCGGCACTTACTATTTTTAGTAGGCCATGATAATTGCTTAGTTGATGCTCAAATGAAGTTTACAAAAACTTACTATTTATAGCAGTTTGCTATTTTTGATAAGTTCTATTTATGGCAGTGTCATCCTAGCAGCAACACAATCATTTCCAGTACATCGTTCTATTTTGGCAATAAGGCAACTTAGTTGGCCGTTGGCTTCTTCTTTCATCTTGGAGCTAAGTTTTAATAACTTAGTCATTTTTTCAGCGTTGCTTTTTGGACCCCATGCCTAGGCGAATGACTTTAAGTTGTTTTAAAAGAGGGGACTTGTCTTGGACGCCTTAAGTGGAGAAGTTTAATATTTTTAAAAAGTTAGATTAATTACCTCTTATCTTGGATGCCTAGGGAGTTGTGCTAAAAGGTAATTTAATATTATAATTGCATTTTGATGTTTGGGCATGCTTCTTTGGAAGATAAAATGATTCAAATTCTTTCTTGGAGGTTACTGAGTGTTTCAAATGCCAAGAAGAGTCTATTTATTCAGTCCTTGCTCCTTCATTCTCATCTTTTGGAAATTATGATAATGTTATGTTGCTGAATTGAATTCAGAGCTGCTTCAAGGAGATCCCTCCTAGCATCCTTACTTCGCCATTCTTCGGGCTTGAAACGATAGCTTCCTAGATGGTTATTGAAGACCGTGCTTCACTTAGGAGTGCAGATAGAGCTTAATTTCTGAATCATTACAGGCAGATTGTTGATGTGCTGAAGCGAATTTCTGCTTGTAGCTTCGACACTGAATTTTATTTGGTTTTGGTCATTTGGATTTGTTGTGACCTTTTCACACATCGCCCCATTCTAGATGGGGACCCTTAATTTTTTGCTCCATTCTGGTCTTTTGGCTTTGGTTTTTGTCTCTCTCTCTGTCTGTCTGTCTCTTTTCTGATGTCTGCCATTTGGGGATGTTCCTGTTTGTGAGCCTAAGCGTGAAATCTGGCCAAGTCTATGGAATTAGGGTTTCCATCTTTTTAGCCAATCCGAGGTCAAGTAAGGTGAATAAATTGAAAATTGAGACTAACATTGATGTCAGTGTGTTTCCAGCAGGTTTTCACTGAAATTTCGTCAGATTCCGAGTACTTACTATTTTTAGTAAGTGTGCAATTATAGGTGTTTCGTCAACATTTTTGAAATTCCGACAGTCATGTTGCATTCAGAACACACCAAGCTGCTCGCATGCGAAATTTGAGTTGAAACAGAGGACTTACTATTTTTAGTAGTTCAGCTTCCGGAGCCAATTTCAGGGGCCTATATGCAGAGTTTTTCAACGCATGTCTGGAGATTCCTTTTGGGTTTTCTGAGACCTTCGCGATGGTGTGACATGCAAAGTGAGATAACAACTTTCAGAATTCAGTCTTCCGGGGCTATTTTTAGGGTTTGCATGTCTGCATATTCCTTGTGGGTTTTTCGAGAGCTTCACAATGATGTGACATGCAAAGTGGGATAATCACTCCTTTATGAACTTGCTATTTTTATCAGATGCATCCCGACAGCCGCCTCCCAGCACTTTAGAATTACGAGTTGATCACAATGCAATTGAAATGAGAACAAACGGAGATCGTCTGATATGCATGCAAGATGAATTAGGGCTTCCAGCTTCGGGACCCAAAAAGAGGGGTAAAATGTCATAATTTTTGAAAACCGGTGTAAACCACCGCGATCAGCATCTTTCAAGGAGCCTGCTGGTAAAATTTGAAGGCAAACGGAGAACTTACTATTTATAGTAAGTCATTCCAGAAACAGGCTAAAAATAGAAAGTCAGCTGCATGCGCCAGTGTCAACAGGCAGGTCACGTGGTGAGGAGCGCGTCATTCAAATTTCAAGTCAATCGGAGCTGTGGAGGTCTCAGAAACAAGCAGTTACTATAAATAGTAGCCACCTCCAGAAACATGCTATAAATAGCAGGTCAGCGCAAGGCATCAGTAGGTACAGGTCAAGCAAGTGATGAAGACCCTATGGTGCGAATTTCAGATCAAACGGAGTTGCAGAGGATGGAAAATCGGACACTTACTATTTTTAGCAGGTTGGTACAGAGGAATTAGGGTTTCTTAAATTCAAGGGCAGGACAAGACAATCATGCAAAAGCAGCATCCAGCCACGACCACCACATTTTAGGCATTCAGCACGTGAGATTTGAAGACATTCTGAGCAGTTACTATTTTTAGCAGGTTGCTAAAAATAGCAGGTATAGGCAGGCACCTGACACCAGCAGCTTAATCACACCACGAAGTTCAAAACAGAGCAAAAATCAGGCTTTTCAGAGTCAGGAGTCAATTCAAAGCATGAAATTCAAGGAACTTTCTAAAAATAGAAAGTCAAGGCAAATTAGGGTTAGCAGGAGAAAATCACCCTAAATTTGGCAAAGGGCACGAAATACATCAAGTTTGATAATTTTTCAAATCCGACACCAAAACTTGCTATAAGAAGCTGAAGATAGATGAAAATGCTCCTAAGTCTGGAAAATTTGATGCTCCCCATGGCAAATGCGCCCAGACTTGAGAAAATAAATTGGTGAAAATTTTACTAAGTGTTAAAATTGGAAGCTCAGGGTAGATTTTGCGCCCTTGAGCTTAGAGTTGGTGAAATTTGAAGCTCAACCTGTGATTTGCTCCCCTCCAAACTCAAAGTTACCCCTCTCAAATGCGCCCTTGAAGTTTAGGATTTGAAAATTCGCCTAAGGCATTAAAATTGATGCTCAAGGGGTCATATGCGCCTGGCTTGAGGGAGGATGATAAAAAGTTTTTAAGGCAATCAAACTAAAAGTTCCATGGGTCAAATGCGCCCCACTTTGAAAAACTTCAAATTTGCCTAAGTGTGAAAATTGAAAGCTCCCATGGTGAAATGCGCCCTTGAACTTGAAGCTGGTTGAAAAATGGTAAAGTGTTGGAAAGTGAAAGCTCCTACTCTCATTTGCGCCTTAGCTGCTTGGAGTAATAGAAAAATGGTCAAAGTGTTACAAATCTGAAGTTGACCCCTCCACATGCGCCTCAAGCTTGAAAGACGGAGTTTAAAATTTTTTCTAAGTCGTTTAAAATGGAAGCTCCCCCCCCCAAAAAGCGCCTTAACCTACTAGATGATGAGAATTTCACTAAGGCAAGTCAAACTTGAAGTTGGAGCTATCAAAAGCGCCTTAGCTGGGAGTGGAAGCTGAAAAATCAACTAAGGCGTGTAAACTCCAACCTCACCCCTTTATATGCGCCTTAAGCAAAAAGAAGAGTTTGAAAATTTCTAAGTGTCAGAAACTATAAGTTAAGGGCCCCATTTGCGCCTTAACCTTGAAGGGGAGACTGAAGATGTTACTAAGGCGTGTGAAATTCAAAGTCAAGCATCCCATTTGCGCCTTAACTTGGTGTGTGTGAAAAGCTTCAAAAGGATTATTAAGTATACAAAACTCAAACTCCAACCTGTCATTTGCGCCTTAAGGAGTGAAAGACGTTTTAAGGTAGATAAAACTAGAAGTTGGAGCTATCAAATGCGCCTTTGACTAGAGGAGGTTGAAAAATATTCTAAATTTGAAGAGGACTCCTCTATATGCGCCCACCTCTCAAAAAGGTCAACAAGTCAACAATGGCGTGGTAAATTATTCCTCTTGCATGTGCCAAATGCGCCCATCCTCTTCTAAGTACTAAAGGCGCCAAGTAAAGAGTGAGGTGGATAATGCTAGGCATTGAAAATTAAGAATGTTCTCCATAACATCAAAAATGCACCCATCTTGAAGTTGGTAAAGATAAAATAACTAAGGCGTTGAAGGTGACAAAAAAATAAAACATGAAGGTCAAACATGTTGGGCGTTCAAGGAAAATTTTCCAAGTAAAGTTGATAAAATTTTCTCACCACAGGAAAGTGAATGAAATTGAATAAAAATTTCCCAGGTTGAAATTTTCAAAATGATTCAAAATTTTTCTAAGGCAAAATATTTTCTTCCTTTAGAAAATACGCCTAGACCTTAAAGATGGTGAAATTCTTCTTGAAGCACGAATAAATTTTCCAGAGATGAAGTCAGAGAATGCTGGTGTTGCAGGATAAATTTAAAAAAATTCTTCGAGTCGGAGCAACACAGGATGTTCACAGAAGTGAAGAAATGGATAAAATTTGATGAAAAATCATTTTTCTAAGGTTCAAAATTCAAAAAATTAAATGAACCCGTTCATTGCATACCCATGAATTTGACGTGTTCTGAAGAAAATTCTCTTCTGGGTATTGGACGTCTGCGATGAGGAATAGATTTTGAAGTCTTCTACACTTTGTCGAGGCCTTCAAGGTGAATATTTTGATGGGCACTAGGTTGATGAATTTTTCTAAGGGAAAATTAAATTTTTTTCTAAGGCAAGGGATAAAATGTGTTAAAAATGCCTTGGTAGATGAATTTGAAAATGATCGCCTGGATAATTTTTGATCAAATTCTTGATGAAAGGATTTCTTCTCGAGCCTGAGTTGGATGAAGTATTAGAGTGAAATGCGTCGAGCAAAATGCAAGATGGGTTGAAAATTTGGCTAAGGCATGAAGAATTTGAACGTGAAGTTGGCTAGTGAAGACAATGAACCCTTGGAAGTTAAAGCATGAAAATCAGGTAAGTAGGTTGAGTTTTTTTTACTATGAAGTGTTCTAATGCTCTTCTCCTTGCTTGTTTTGTAGGAGGAACGTCGAAGACCAAGCAATGATGACTTGGAATAATGAAGCAAATAGTCCAAGATGATAGATCAAGAAGGAAGAAAAGTTGCAAGGAATGGCTAAGTATTGAGACTTGGTGACAAAGAATAAACGTTTTCAAAACTCAAGATGAAGAAAAGGATGGAAGCTCGAGCGAAGTTGAAGAACAACGTCAAGAAGAAGATCAAGAATAGTGTGAACGCGTCTACAAACAGGAATCTTCAGAAGAAGATGGACATTAATGGCTTATTTATTACCCCACTCCTCTTGGTGGCGGTTTTTAGGGTGAATCTTGTTTAGGGCTGAGGTGGCACGATCTGGGCCATCCAGCCAATTGTAATCTGAGCCGTCCGTTGGACTTGGCCAGCTATAAAAGGGGGAGTTCCCCTCATTTGTACTTTAGTAGAAGCAGAGCTTAGAGATCAGAGTAGAGAGTAGAGCAGAGACACTTTAGTTGTAAGATCTTAGCATAGCGTAGTTTGAAGGAGAAGGAAAGTTTTCCTTTGAAAACTTTGTAAGAGATTGTTGCGAAAACTATTGTAATAAAAGATCTTTCATTGAATGGTGAATTCATCTTTGTTATAAGTAGCTAGCGAGATTTCTTCATTCCTTCAACTTCAAGTAGCGTAAAGTAGAGTAGTTTTCATTTTCATGCAAGTAGATGTTAGTTGTGGACTTATGGAGTCAATCGAGGCAACTTCATTTTTATCCATACCACTAGCAGCTTGTTGATGGCAAGTTTGCCTTGTGTGGTCGACTGGAAAACTTTATAAACTTAACTTCGATTGTGATTCATGTATGTGTATGCATCGTTCTGATGGTACTTATATGTTGAATTATAATTTGAAAACCTCTTGTCACTCCCTTGAAGATTGCACCGACTTTGTGTAAGTTGTCCAACGTGAGGCGAAGCAGAGTCTGGTCGAAGTCTGTCAAGATTGATCCCACGTCCTGTCCTTAGATAGAACGTAAACTTCTTAGGCCATACACTCTTTTAAATTCAGTTCATTCCTGGTTAGAATTAGGAAACTTGTGCTCACTTGCCAAATCATTCAAATCACGCGAAAGCCCTTAATCTACTGTTTGTTGTCAGTTGTCGAACAATTGTGTAAGTCCCCTTGAAATACCAGCAAAACACATCGAGCCAACTGAGGGTATTCTATTGCATGAAGGAACCTTGGAGTTAAATGTATGATCTATCTCGCAATCTTAGCATGCAGGAAACTTTGTTCAAGAGAGGATAGAGTAGCTGTTGGCAACTTTATTCTGTGTTGGTGTAGTCGCAAAAACCATGTCAACAGGATTATGCTGTTTCACTGTGTAGGGTGCCCAGTTTTGCAAAGTTCAAAAATTTAATTCTAAGTTTTGGATTTTCTAGAAGAGTTCGACCTTTTTGGTGGCCATACTACTTCACTGCTGATTGCATTGGGATTCGTGCCAAGTTTTTGGAGCTGTTTTGGCACAGTTTGCTGGTTGGAAAATGGATGCCTAGGTTTATGGCTTCATTTGTTTGCTGTTTGAGGTCATTCGAAGTTGAATTGAAGAAGTTGTGTCCATTTTGGTGAATCTCTCACTTGCTGGTCTCATTTTTTGTGTTTACTGTTTCTAATCAAATCAGTTAGGGATTATTCTCTAACATATTGAGGTTTCTTGATGATATATCTTACATTATTGTGTAGTTGAAGCTATCATTGTAAAGCAGTGTTCCATGGAGTTTCCTAATGGGGACGCGTCTCGGGGACGGGGGAACAAGGGGTCTATTGTACCCCAAAATTAAATTTTTTGGTACACTTAGACATTTTGAAGGAATGAGTAAAAGTCTTGTTAAATTAGTCAAAAAGGTCAAAATTTGGGTGTGCAGGTCTTGCATGAAAGGTAAAAACATGAAATTTCCAAAATCTGACGATCTGGGTTTGCTTAGAGCGACCTAATCTACAAAACCTAGATCTCAGTTTTTCATTCCTACTTTTTAGGAAAATTGCTATTTTTAGAAATTTTCTAAAAATAGTAACTTTTTTTGGGTTTCTTTTGAAGTGGATATTGGCAAAACTTTTTAAAAATAGAAAGTTAGTCCGTTAGGGTTCAAACTGATTTTGATTGGCTCAAAATACTTCCATATCAAGCTGGTGCAGTCAGAATATCAAAAAAATTAGTTTTACCCTAGTGGGTCTATTCTGCTTTTTCAGAGGCATATTAGGAGCTTCGAGGTCGTCAATGGAGGTTAGTTAGCTGCTAGGCGTCACATTCAACACTCAAGCATTTAACAAAAGGTGAGTTGGTAAACAAGCATGAAGAAAGAAGAAAGACGGTGAAGACTGTGAAAATTTTCTAACACTGCTTGTCATGGGCGCCCTAGGAGAGAATAGGCACCCATCTTTTTAGGGCATTAAATGTTGAAATTAGGGTTTAAGCCTCCAATCAAAGTTGCTCAGTTTTCTTCCAGCTCCGCAATGAATCCAATGGTGCAATCATCAGATTATCCAGTCATTCGGGATTCGAGGCCGAACAGGGTGGATCCAAACAGAAGTCAAAATGAAAAAGAATGAAAATCATCAAAATTTGACTAAGTCTAGGAACTTTGGGCGCCCTTGGTGAAGAAGGGCGCCCAGCTTTTTGAAGGGGCAAATCTAGTAGTTAGGGTTTGCTAAAGTGCTCAATCTCTCCGGAATTCAGTCTGCTTCGCAACAAATATCCTTGTCAGGGCATCAGACTGGAATCTCAAGCAAATCTAGGTCAAAGTGGAAGGTACAAGATGGAGGTTTGAACTTGATGTGTTTTTCATGACCGCACCAACGCAGAATAAAGTTGCCAACGGCTTCCCTATTCTCTCTTGATCAAAGTATTCCGCACGGTAAGATTGCCAGAAAGTTCGTGCGTTCAACTCCAAGGTTCCTTCAGTGCGAATAGGCTCAGTTTGGCTCGATGTGATTTGCTGGTATTTCAAGGGGACTTACGGAATTGTTCGGCAGTGGAGAAAGGAATTCAAATGCTCGAAAGATCTATCTATGAAGTTCGGGTTTCCTATCCTAACCAGAAAGTACTGAATTGAAATGGGGTAGGGTTTAGGGAGTCTAAATCTATTCTAAGGCGTGGGATATGGAGCTCAACTTCAGCAAACTTCAACCAAACTTCGCTTTGCCTCGCATCGGACAGCTTCCACGGAGTCGGTGCAATCTTCGAGGGAGATGACTAAAGATGTTCAAACCACCACTTGACATGAAGATACCATCACAACGACGCATACCATCATTCAAACTGTGATTGAAGTTAAGTGCATGATATTCCAGTTGACCACACAAGGCGCATTCACCATCAGCAAATACACTAGTGGTATGGATAGACGAAGTTGCTTAGATCAAACACCACATTCCACAATTACTATCTTCTACTTGCATGAAATGAAACTTATTCTACTTTAAGTCACTACTTGAATCAGAAGGACGAAGAAACCTTGCTAGCTACTCACAACAAAGACGAAGTTCACCATCAATGAAAAACTCTTTTATTGAGAGAGTGTTCACAACAATTTCTTACAAAGTTTTCAAAGGGAAAACTTTCCCTCTTCTTCAAACTACACTATCTATCTATACTAAGCTACCTCTAAGTTGTCCCTCTACTCTAATTCTACTCTGATCTTCTCTACTGTCTACTCTCTACTGAGTTACAAATGAGGGGGACTCCCCCTTTATAGCTAGCCAAGTCCCAAAAGACGGCTAGGGTTACAATCAATAGAGTGGCTAGAATCGTGCCACCTCAGCCCTAAACAATATTCGCCCTAAAAACCGCCACAAAGGAGAGTGGGGTAATAAATGCGCCATAATGTCCACCATCATCCTTCTAGAAGATTTCGTTTGTAGACGCGTTCGCACTATTCCTGATCTTCTTTCTTGGCGTTGTTCTTTGACTTCTTTGTCACTTGAGGGTCATTCGAGCTAACACTTAGCCAATTTCTTGCAACTTTTTCTTCCTTCGAGATTGAGATGTCTTGAATCACTTGCTTTGTCACCCTAAGTCATCACCGCTTGATCTCGACGTTCCTCCTGCAAAACAAGCAAGGAGAAGAGCATCATAACACTTCATAATATAAATCCATCCTACTTACCTGATTTTCGCGCTTCGATCTCCAAGGGCTCATCGTTTGTCCTAGCAAGCTTCGTGTTCAAATTCATGCCTTAGACAAACTTCATCTTTGAGAAATTCATTTCACTACCTGGGGCTCTGATGCTCAATTTCGTTCAACTCCGGCTCTGGAAGACTATCTTTACGAAGGGTTTAAGCAAATTCACCTAGGCAGTTTCTTTCAAATTCATCGTCTGGAGAATTTCACCTTGAAAATACATTTTCTTCACATTTGCCTTAGAAAATTTTCACATCTCCCTTAGGAAATTCATCAACCTGGCGCCCATCAAAAATATCCATCCTGAAGGCCGCAGCGAAGCATGGAAGGCTTTAAAATCAACTCCTCATCGACAATCTTCGATACCCAGAAGAAAATTTTCCTCAGAACGCTCCGAACTCATGGGTGCACAACGAACGGGTTCATTTAATTTTCTTGAATTTTGAACCTTAGAAAATTATTTCCCTGTGAAATTTAAATCCGTTTTTTACATCTGTGAAGATCCTGTTGCTCTGACTTGGAAAATTTTTTATCAACCCGTGCACCTGGCATTCACCGACTTCACCACTGGCAACTTCACTCGGACTACAGGAAAAAGATTTTATCACTTCATTAGACTTGGGCATTTTTCTAAGGGAGAAAATATTTGTGCCTTAGAAATTTTTTTTTTGAATCACTTAGCATTTTCCCTTAGAAAATTTTATTCATTCTTCAATCCATCTTGCCTGTGAGGAAAATTTTATTTCAACAACTTCACTTAGAAATATTATCCTGGGCGCATCTTATACCATGAAGGACACTTTTTAAAAAAAAATCTCCAACGCCTAGCATTAACTTTGCTTTCACCACCTTATAGTTTACCACCTTTAGGCGCATTTGACATTTGAAGAAGAAGATTGATCATGCCTAGCATACCTCACTTCACATGTCTTGGCAATATTTTATTTTCACTCACCACCCTAGGCGTACACCACCCTTCATGGAGAATATGTTGAATTTCAACTCCTTGCACTTATCATTTCACCCTCAACACTTCACTTTTAGGCGCATATAGCATATGCAAGAGGATACGCCTAACAATTTTATCCTTTAACTTTACTTTCACACTCTTTATTCACCTCTTATTGACTTCAGCTTGGGCGCATATTACATCTCATGAAGGATAAACACTTTGAACGCCTCCTTGTGACCTTTCGACTTCCTTCTTTTGTCCTCACATGGCCTCTTTTGGGCGCATTCTGCCTAGGCTGAAGGATGAAACTTCCAATGCCTCCTTGACCATCTTTGTCTTGTCTTCACATGCCCCCTTTTGGGCGCATTTTGCCATGCAAGAAGGATGAAAAAGTGTTGACCCCTTTGACTTATTCTTTTTAGGCGCACTTCAGCTTGCTGGAAGATGGAATCTTCTCCAACACATTAGCTTTTGTCTTTACATGCCCTGATTTGGGCGCATTTAGCCTAGGGTGGAGGACGAGTTTCTTTGACTTGTTGACCCCCTTCTCTAACTTTGGCGCATTTTCATGTAGGTGGAGGATGAAACTTCTCAAACGTCTTCATGTGACTTTTCAGCTTCCATTTTTTTTGTCTTCACTTGCATGCATTTGGGCGCATTTTGGCCCTTGAGGAGGATAAGAATTGTTGACTTCTTTGACCAGCTTGTGACTTGGGCGCATTTCACCATAGGAGGAGGATAAACTTCTTACTTAGAAAAATTTTGAGCTCCAGCTTTTCCTTGAGGGCGCATTTTAGCATGTGTGGAGGATGAAACATGTTGACTCCTTTGACCTTTCCTTTCTTGGGCGCATTTTGGCCTTGCTTGTGGATGAAAAGCTTTGACCACTTTGACCATTTGCCTTTTGGGCGCATTTCTACCCAGGAGGAGGATGAGTTTGCCTTAGAATTTTTTTCTTCTTGATGTCTCTTGTAGCTGGGCGGATTTCACATGTGTTGGAGGATGAAAGTAAACACTTAGAAAATTTTTAGCAGCTTGCTTGCATGTGAGGGCGCATTTTGCCTAGGCAAGTGGATAAGCATTTCACACTTAGAAATTTTTTTTTGACTTGCCAGACATGGGCGCATTTTGCCCTGTGTACAGGATGAACCTCAACACTCTTAGAAAATTTCCATGCCTCCTCACTAGCTGGCGCATTTTGCCATGTCTTCTGGATGAAATTCCAGACTTAGACAAATTTTCTCGTTCCTCGCCAGTATTTCATACCCTGCTATTTATAGTAAGCCTTCTCATTTTTGCACTTCTGAAGCTCGGAACGACCTGAAATTTCGCACACCGCCTCCTCATAGCCTTGTTGTCCTGTCGACACTGCCATTTTTAGCTGACCTGCTATTTTTAGCCTGTTTCTGAAGGTGGTTTACTATAAATAGCAAACACTTGCTTCTGATAGCTACCATGCTCAGATCGACTTGAAATTTGAATGAGGCACTCCTCACCACGTGACCTGTCTGCTGACACTGACGCATGCAGCTGATTTACTATTTTTAGCCAGTTTCCAAATTGACTTACTATAAATAGTAAGTGCTCGCTTCGGACGGAAATTTCACCTCGCCAGATAGCCCGGCGACTGGACAAGGGTTTACACCGCCAAAAATTATGACTTTTACCATTTTAGGCCCGGCCGAAAACCCTAATTCGCATGATCAAATGACTCGCTTTCGCTTCGTAGACCGCGACGTACCGCGGACCCACCGCCGGAAGCTGGCCACGACACACCTCGCTAAAATAGTAAGTTCCCTTACCGGTGAGAATCCTCGCTTGTATCGCTACACCATCGCTTCGAAACCCATCGAATCACCGACATGCAAGAGAAACCCCGACATGCAAACCTCTAAAAATAGCCCCTAAGGCTGAATTCAAAGTGGTCGCTTGGCCTTGCATGTTATATCATCGCCAAGGTCTTGAAACCCGTATGGAAGGCGTACTATGCAAAGAAAACTCGTGATTCCGCACTCAAATTAGCCCTGCATTTCACCGCTAAAATAGTAAGTCATCGCTTTTCGCTTAAATTTGCACGCTGAAATGCCCGGATACGCTCAACGCCGTAGGATCAGCTCTAATTCAAAATAGTCAATAAATTGTTCTCATGTGTACCTACTAAAAATAGTAAGTAATTCCTCAATTGATGAAAATTTTGTCGGAAGCCCCACAAACATAATCGGACAACAATGTTAAGTTCAATTTCAATTTATTCACTTACCCACTTTGAACATTCAGGGAAAGTGAAACCCTAATTTTAATTTGGCTAAAATTTTCGCTAAGCTCTTTTGATGTATACATCCCTAAAGATAGACAAGAGAAAAGCAGAGACAACGCAAACGATCAAAAGCAAAGCCGTAATTAGGGGGTCCTCATTTGCAATGGGGCGATGTGTGAAAAACGTCACAACAAGTCCCTTGGATGCCGTACGATGTCAGGCTCTGAGTTCCGTACGATTTGAAGGATTGGTGAGTGTCGTACGTCCTCCACAGGCTTCAACCCTTGGCGTGCAATTTGAGAAGTAGAACCCCGTACGGCCTTGAAGTTTTTTAGATGCCGTACGGCTTCCTTGTCTGGCGAATTGTGCTGAGTATAGAATCTCTGATGCCGTACGACTTCCTTGTCTGGCGAATTGTGCTGAGTATAGAATCCCTGATGCCGTACGACTTCCTTCTCTGTGCCCTGTGCGCCTCTGCAACTGATAAATTCGTGCAAGTTCTTACTCCCTTCTTTTCCTCTGTGATCTTGTCTCCGACCTGTCGCCTCTTCAATTGGCCATACGATTTGAGGTTTTATATTTATTTCATTTTTTTCTTTACTTTCCTTCACCCTTGGCCGTACGCCTTGCTTCCTCTTCGGGTTTTGGCATCTCTTTATTATTTTAATATTCTTTCCCTTAATCTTTCGCCCTTTACTCTCCTCAGTCAATTTCCCTTTTGGCGGTACGGGTTTTTTAATGCTCCAGTCGTTTATTTTAATCTGCCTCACTTTACTTAATTTAATATTTCTCCTGATGGCCGACTTATTTAATTTATTATTTAATTTTTTCTCCCTTCGTTTGCTTTCTTTTCTGACTTCTCTTTCGTTTCTTTTATTTTTCTCTTCTTTTTCTTTTTCTTCCCATACGCCTTGTTTTTCTTTACTTACTCCGTTATTTTCTTTTATTTTCATAGCTTCTTTTCTATTTATTTTTATTTTTTCCAACTTCCGTTCTTTTTCTCTCTCCTCTCTTCTCTCTTCTTTTCTTTTTATTTTTTTCCACTTCTGTTCACCTTCTCTCTCCTCCCTTTTCTCTTCTTTTCTTTTTATTCCTCTGACTTCACTGTGTGTCCGGACTTTTAATTCTGAAGTGTAATACCATTTACATGTGTGTGGTGGCCGTTTATAGCATTCTTCCTCACAATAGGTTCCTATATATTCTATATCAAACCATTTATCCAGTAAAGGGGTAGGACCAATACCTCGAAAACTTCCGTCGACGTACCTTCCGCCGTACTGTTGATACCACGTAACATCGTCGCCTTGTACTGTCGGCGGTCCCGCCAGGTTAGGAATTATTTTCCAGAGTCCATCTTGAGTTGCGATCTTCCTAACGCTTGGTATTTTTCTTCTTTCTCGACGCATTTGTTTCAGGAGATCTTCTGTATATCCATCCACCGTTGACACGAACGTATCTTCTGTCTTCAACACTGTCTTTAAACAAGGGGCCTTCTTCTCGAAATAAGCATCCCATTGCTCATCAGTCCATTCCTCCTCGTCATCTTTTTGCAGTTCATCTTGTTCTTCTGCTTGGTTCTCCTTTTCCGCTTGGGCTTCCGCGTCCAAGTCCTTAGCTATATATCCCCGTCTTATTCCTTCATAAGGGGCTACATAGTGCCAATGTCCCCCCATTTGACGCCACAATGCAGGGGTTCCGAATACTGCATTGGTCAAGTGCTTGTGTATTCATGGTACTGCAATTCCTTCTACTCGCTTCTCTGCCAACCTCTCTTCATTTATTTGATCTTGCCCTGATTCTGCCCAGACATTGTCTGCTACATAACCAGGACCTCCTAGTCCCCAGTCTTGTTCTCTGGGGCCTTCACTCTGCACAGGCCAATCTTCCTTTGTTGCATAGCCCAACATGTTTATGGCAATAGTATTCTTCTCTTTTCTCTCCTGGTATGGCTTTAGCTTCGATCCGTTGATTGTCTCCAATATCAATGACCCATCGAGATTTTCCAATTTTATAGACCCATTGTCACCTACTTCCCGTACTCGGAACGGTCCCAACCAACGAACTTTAAACTTCCCCGGCTTGATCTCGTTACGGCCGTTATACTTCAGAACTAACTGTCCCGGTCGGAAATTCATCCGCCGGAGATGCTTGTCGTGCCAATATTTCCATCGCCGTTGCATGTTCTCCGTCGCCCATTGTGCCATCACTCTTC